>JAUEJL010140608.1:0-10798 GCA_032274825.1 Drosophyllum lusitanicum | reverse complement strand
TAAAATTAAGGTCAAAGTTTAAAAACTGGTCAAAAGTGCTACATGTATATGAAGCGCGCTTTTTTGCGCCTCGGTGCTTTTTTGCGCCACGGTGCGCTTCATGCATATGGTGCGCTTCGCTTCCTAAAAAGCCCTTTCTTCTGCGTTTCAGGGCTTTAAGCGCAGCTAAAGCGCGCTTTTAACAACACTGATTCAAACTACTCTGCTTTTTGTTTTTTGACCGATTGCAAAGGGTAGTGTGCAATAGAACAGCCTTCAAGTTCAGGCAGCCGGCCACCACTGTGTTTAAACACTATTTCCAGTGTTGACTCGGATTAGTAAACACTAGTAATTTCGGATAATGGCTGAGGATGGAAAAACTAGAATCGAAAAGTTTGAAAGACAAGATTTTGGATGGTGGAAGATGTAAATTAAGGACTTGTGTCAGAAAGACTTGGATCAAGCCTTAACAAGAGTAAAATCCGAGGAGATGAAAGACGAAAAATGGGTTGTTATTAAATTTACACTATTCAAGTGTGTGCCTTTTAAGTTTTAACATTGTGAATGTGATTTATGAAAGCTTTGTCAAACATGTATGCGAAGCATTCTGCTTCTAAATCGGATAAGACAGCTAGTTTCACACATTAATGAATTCAATACCATTATATCCCGCTTGTTATCCGTTGATATTAAGTTTGAAAATGAAGCCCAAGCTTTGCACTTGTTATCCTCATTACCCGAAGTTGGTCGGGAATAGTTGTTCAACCGGAACCTCTAAACATCTCAACCTAGGAGAGGATATAAGGAGACAAAGATCTGGAGAATCATCTAATGCTTTGTTAAGCACTCAAAGAAAGTACATAGAAAGGAAAGGGTAATGACAAAGGCGGATCAAAGTCAAGAAAGAGAAGCCAATCAAAACCAAGAAAAAACATCCTATGCTGGAATTTCAGAAATCAATGCCCTAAACTATCAGATGAAAAGGAAAGGAAAGAGATGATGAAGAATTTACAGACATGTAACATTGGTAAAGTTCGTTTAGCTAATGACCACACTCTTGACAAACAGGGATGGATGACATAGACTTAAAGACCTCATTGAGCACTACTTGGACATTGAAGGACGTTCGGGTCATTCCTAGCTTCAAGAAAATGTTGATTTCTGGCAGTGGACGACCAGTGATTTGATGTTACTTTTAGTGGGGGACAACGGTTGTCAGAGGAAATCTTGTAATCGTTTGGCGCAAAAAGCAAGGTACCTTATGCATAAGGTGAATGTAATGACATGCTCACATTGCAGCATCAACGACTCGGCCACATGAGTGAAAAGGGATAGATTTAAAAAGGGTGGATTCCAAGTTATGTGAACCTTGTGTACATGGCAAGATTAAGAAGGTATCCTTCGTGAAGACACCTTATGTACTTGGCAAGAAAAAGAAGGTATCCCTCATGAAGACACACCAAGACACTGAAAGCTCAGAAATTGGAGCTTGTTCACACGGACGTTTATGAACCAACACCAGTCTCTTCCTAGGGAGGATCAAGCTACTGTGTGACTTTCATTGATGATTCAACACGCAAGGTATGGGTCTATTTTCTTAATAATAACTTTGATGTTTTCAATGCTTTTAAGAAATGGAAAATTGTTGTTGAAATGGAAACTAACCTGAATGTAAAGTGCTTGAAGTCACAAATCATTGTGGGGAATACAATAGCACAGAGTTCACCAACTATTGTGTTGAACATGGCATTCGGATGATAAAGACAATTCCAGGCACTCCTCAATAGAACTCGCAGAAAGAAAGAACAAAACTTTGAATGAGAGGATCATGAGTATGAGAACTAACACAAGGCTTCCAAAGACGTTATGAGCTAATGATGCAGTTAACACTGCAGCTTATCTTATCATCCGGGGATATCAGTACCGTTGGGCTTCAAGTCATAAGAGGAGGAGTGGAAAGGAAACGTAGTAAAGTATGAGCATGTGAAGGTGTTTGAATGCAGCGCCTATGATCCGATGAAAAATGGTAACAAGTTAGATGCAAAAGCCAAGAACTATACTCTCATTGGTTATGGATCAATAAAATGAGCTACAGGTTTGGGATTTTGAAAGTAGTTGGAAGTAAACATGCAACTTTCAACAAGGCTGAGCTTAGTAAAGATCGGAGAACAATAAACTCAGAGGTTCTGAAAAAAAACAAGTTTGAGTTCGAAAGTGATGTTATCAACAGATACTCTGACGAGAAAGATGATCAAGAAGATATTGTCTGCGGTGAAAGCTTAGAGGATGAAGAAGGACCATGGTACAATGGGTCAGGCGGAGTCACTAAGTCCCTAGAAAAATATAATCCATCAACCAATTATTTTCTTTTGACTAAAAATGGCGAACTAGAAAGTTCCTTTGAAGCATTAAGCAAAAAGAAAGATCTTTTTCGGTGGGAGCGTGCAAGGAAAGAAAATATGGGATCTTTAAATAAAAACAAAACATGGGTCTTAACCAAGCTTCCACCGCTTAAAGCCTCAACGGTAAAAAGCCCGTTTAGTGGTCAAGGGATTCCAACCGAGAAGGGGGATCGATTATAATGAGATTTTCTCTATAATGGTGAAAATGAGGACAATGAGATTGGTCTTGAGTATTGTAGCTACAAAGGGCACACGTCTAGAGCAACTAGATGTTAAAGACAGCATTCTGCACAGTGACATTGCTGAGGATATCAACATGGCACAACATGGCACAACCTGAGGGGTGTTTCGAGTTGTTAGTAAAGAAGACCAAACATGCACCCACGCAGTGGTACCAAAAGTTTGATGACTTCATGGATGGCTCTTTAACACTGTCCCAAGATAAATACATTGGAAATGTGTTAAGAGAGATTCAAGATGAATGATGAGAAGACTAAACCTAGAAACCCACATTTAGGAAGTCATTTCAAGTTTACAAAAGATTAGTCTGAAGAAAAATGACTAATGTTCCTTATACATCTAAAGTTAGTAGTCTCATGTATGTCATGATTTTCACTCGGATATTTAAAGGGCACTTCAAATTTTTACAATAAGAGGAACCGCAGTAAGTTGGATGTCTAGACTTCAAAAAAGTGTGGCTTTATCATAAATTGAATACATGGCAGTTGCAGAAGTCAGTAAAGACCTTTCTTCAAGAGCTAGACAAAAGTAAGCTAAATACTCATTATATTATGACAATGAGAGTACAACGAAACTTGCTAAGAATATAGTCTATCATGGGAAAACAAAACACATTGGGATGAGGACATGAGGTATCATTTTGTCAAGGAGTACGATGAACTTGAAGAACATCTCAGGTGCTAAGAATCCAGCGGATATGTTTACCAAGTCTCTAAAGCTGGACAAGCTAGGAGAAGCTTAAGATTGGTTGGTGTTTACAAAAGTACAGAGTGCAAATAAACGTGTTTCGAAGCCTCAAACCAGGAGATTATTGGGGTGTAGGCTTCGGCCCACCAAACAAAAAAGAGGCGTAGGAGGATAGTCTGCCCTAGCCCTTTGATTATGCTTCCTTTAATTAGAAGATTACAATTTCCATAATTAGGAAATTACACTTTCCTTAATTAGGAGATTACCCTAACTATGTTTTGTCTATAAACTGATCTCATTGTACTTGTAAACATTTCAGCACCTCAATAATAATATAAACCCTAATTGTCCTCGTGGACGTAGATCAATAGAAATATTGACAAAATCACGTAATATTCTCGTGTTCTTTCTTGTTTTTGGTTTTGCACGTGTTTGACTTATTCCTAACGAAGTCATGGTCAATGTAATAAAATAGCTTAGAGCTACAGTGTGACAACCTTCGCGTTTGTTTTCGTCACTACAGCATTCCATGGCCTATAAAGAATAAAAGACTCCTAAGTCACTTCATATTCCCTTCTATGTGATTTTGGGAAAACAAACATCTAGTTTCATGAATCATAAGAAGTTATTTGGTATGACGACCTTGAAAGTATAGCTTAAACGCATGTGTTCGATTCACATGTAAACTTGCTTCACGCCGCTTATAATTTTAGTTATTCATTTCCATACTCTAAACAAACATGAGTATGAAACACGAATATTATAAAAAATAAAGCTTGCACCAAGTCTTAAATCTTAATCTGTCGGAAAGTTTTACCATCGTGTACGTCAGGGTTTCATGATAGGTATGTTGAGTAGGTATCATTGTATTAGACTTCAACGGTACCACAACTCCGTAAATGATCACATGCAACTAACACTAGTCCCATGTACAAGTAGTATACTTTGGTACTTGGAAGAGTGTTTGTTACTAGACTTTAGTAATTAACTCAATATAAAGAATAGAACATTTGAAGTCCCAAGGGTAATAGCTTAAAACTTGCATACACTACCACAAAACAAACTCGAGGAAGATATGTGAAAGAAGATATAATGTTTGAAATTTTATTTACCAATGGAACGATATTGGCTAGACCATGACCTTCACCGGATGCAAAAAGAATTTCATTATCAAGAGTCTTGGTCTTTCTAAGCCAATTTGAAATCTCTTCCGGACGAAAAAACCAATGAACTTTGACTTTCTTTGTCTTGTCCGGTCGCTCCCATATTTTTGTCAGCTTGCCGAGGTATGGCTCACGTAAACCTTCCTTGTATATATATACACAATCATATAGCATGTACTCCACTCCATCATATATGAAAGATTCATAAAACTGCACATCCTTATTTTTCCCACCAACACCTCTCTTCTTAAGCCACTTAAATTCAAGGCTAGCACCTTCATTATTGTTTTCCATATAGAATATGCAATGAGCCACAAATTTGATGGTAGATGCAAGCAACGCTAGACCTGAAAAACACACGATATATAGTTGAGCAAACATCAAAATCTATTACTAGGATAACTTTGACCAACTTGATGTCGTCCTTTAACCATCAAGCAAGAATTGGAGTTATTCGTGGTTCAATTAACCTCGATCACAAGGAAACCTGGACTTAACCTCAGATGTGTTTGGCCACTAAAAGAAAAAAAATTAAACCAAAACCTAACGTCATTTAGTAATTAATTTGCAAGTTGACCCCTATGTCAAAAAAACAAAAAATATATATACTTATAAACGTACCAAATATATTAACAATTACTAGAACTAAAACGCATTAATTAACTACCTCATCCAAAAAAATGACAATGTGTTATAAAAAAGTTAAAACAAATTATTATAAGTTTAGGATTTCAAGTTTTCAACATTAGAAAAATTACTTCTAATAAAAAAATATATTATGTGTTAATTTTATATTTAAGACATGTCTCTTATAAAGGGGTGGTGGTGTTTTGTTCAGTCAACCACTTTTTATAAGTACCGAGCCTAATATGCTCCACATTATGCAAATGTAGTATTCAAGACCTAATATGACCCTTATCACGCGGTTAAAATGACCCTCGTCTTGTAGTAAACCTCACTAGGATCTTTTGGCTCGATTCATGAATCACCTTCTCTAGAACGAATATTTTTAAACACCCTTTGCAACAATACATTACAAACTTAGAATAGATCTAAGAACTCCCATCTTACTTGTTAAACCATGATCTATGATTCAATGCTAAAGGCCACCATATTAGTAACTAGGGCATTAGAAAAGAAGGGAAAGAAGACTAAAAGTTCGATCATGGCATAAAAGTTGCTCATTATCTCAAACACTATTCATAAGGGGTTAAGGGTTAGAGAGAGATAAGCGTCATTGTAACACGAAAAAATCGTAAGGCAAAACATGACTGAAACTTAAAATCGACACAAAGGAAGAGATCGAAAAGAAGCAAAACATGAAATCATACCTTCATCATTTTTGGAGTTTATTATTCAAAATAAAATTGTCGAAGATGTAGCAAAGGGAACGATCAACAAGTTAAAATGACAATCTACTTATATAGAATGTGCCGACTAGTAAAGGCTTAGCCCGGCAAATGTAACAAGCATTCATTCTTATTCATATTTCCATTTTCTTGAAATGACTCGAAGACTCCTTAGGATAATGATTGTCACCCTCATAGCAGTATGAGAATGACATCATACATTATAGCCATATAATGTATCACAAGCACAATAACGACCCAAGATAACTTGTGTGGAGCGCCTACCATTTGTATGGAACCCGTGGCCAACCTATAAGTAGCCTTCGTTATGGCCTCAAGCCAAAACTAAAAATTGTTCAATATTTAAATACTAAAATTCTCTTCTTAAGCACAGCTTTGATTCATGTGACTCTGTCACTTTCTTTTACAACGTTGCATAGATCGTTGTGATCAAACTCTACCTATGTGCACCCTGATGATATCCACCAAGAAAAAAAAGAATGATAGTATGCAAGCTCAACCACTTAGCACAACAAGCCATGAAGCAATCCGCTAGTTCAATCATTTATTATCATCGTCAAGTTGTGGTTACTAAGCCCTCATTTTAGGTATTATCAGACTAAAAAATTTAGCATCAATAAAAGAATGAGATCCACTCACATTATCAAGTTTGGTAGTAAAAGTCATCTATCAAATATGTTTCCATGTTATTTTGTTTTTTCATACTCTTTTTACTATATAATTTGGTTTAAAATCAACTCTTTATCTATGTTATGCTGAAACACTTATGTTAATGATATTCTTAAGATTTCTAGAGAAGGCTTAACAACTAAGTTTTGTAAAAGTTCTCCCAAAAATTTGTTAAAGTGTCTTATTTCCTACACACTCAACAACAACAACAATACTCAACCCCGTGCAAGTGGACGTATAGGGAGGTAAGATGAAGCCTGACATACCTTTATCCACGGATACAGAGACAACTTTCTCAAAGACCTCCGGCAAAATCAAGTAAAAACAAACATTGCGCCTTATCTAGCAGGTTTTAAGTTGAACTAAAAGTTGGAAACTATTAAGCACAGAGACCTTTAAAAATTATTTTTAGACTATACTGTATTTAAAGTATTGTTACCTTTTTTATATATATTCCTAGTTTTCTTTCCTACATACTAACACTTTTATTTTAGCTAATACGATTACTATATCATTGACGCAATTAGTCATTCATTTAGAAACAGCCTCAGCCAAACAAATCAAATCAAATATCTATAACATGAAAGGTTCCAAGAGAAAGTGAAGTTAATAAAATCACCTTGTATATATACATGTTCGATATTAGTTACTTAATTTTTTTCCTTTTTACTTTTTTTGTTTGTTTCTATTAGGCAATGACCTACCCAAAAACAGTGATAGCAAATTTAGGGTATGTTGGTTGACAAAGCAAGGTGTGGCCCGTATAACTAATAGTATGTGATTCGCATTAGGTAGGCTTGTTATGTATATTTGTTGGTGAGATACTTTAGTAAGGTATACTAATACTATGTGACCCGCGGTAATATGTTATAAGCCAAACAAGAAGCAGGTAAAAGCATCATTGTGTGCATCTTACCTCCTTCGTACCCCACTGAGGCGGGATTAGATAATTTTGTGTACTTTAGTAGGGTATGGACTATGGATGTACCTATGATTAGGGGAAATGGATACACCGATACAAGTGATTGTGAACAAGCACTCTTTCACGTGATTACTTTGGAAGGAAGGTTTACATGTGTATATCTCTTTTTAGGAGAGCAGTTATCACCAAGGCATTAAATAAGAAGCCATGGTAAGCTTCCTCGTGTGAATCAAGCAAAAACTATCCTTGGTTAGTAGTCATGGTGGTGTTTGTTTTTTAAGAGGTAAATTGAGAGGCAGCATAAAGCATGTTTGTGACCCATGAAAGATTGTTTTGTAAAGTGATAAAGTTTTACCATATCTTTCTTCTCCCCCAGTTTCCATAACCCTGACCCTTTCTGATATAACTGAACATGTGTATGGATGATAGGGTAGGATAGCGGATGAGACATGATGCATGTACAACTAAAATAAGAATTAAAAGAACCTTAAATATTTCGAATCAGCAAAAAGAATCAAAAAGAACAAGTAATTCAACAAGCCTGCCACAAGTTCAAGGAACCAATTTGAGTCGGTTTGGGTTTGTAACTTTGGTCGTTATGTTTAAGATCCGGGTCATGGTTTAACCTGATTTTTTCTTATAAGGTGTTATATCTTTTAGCTGTTTTTGTTATGCTATTTTTAGTTTCTTCAGTTATTTTTTAAGCTATTATTGTTCCTTTTTTTAATTTGGTTATGGGTTAGAGGGTTACGGAGCACAGCATCGCAACAGCAGAAAAAATCAATAACTTCTTAAAAGAACAAAAAGAAAGGCTAAACTATAACCCAGATCTGAAACATAATGACTAAACCATAACCCTTTTTTTTTGGTCTGGACAGGGCCCGGTCAGCCCGGTCTTCGGTCCTTGTTTTTTATAAATTCCAGGTTTCAGTCCGGTCTTTTTCAGTCTGGTCCAGTTTTGGTTTAGAACAGTATATGACACAGCCAATAGACCGAAAAAACCGACGAACCGAACCAAACCGGACCGGTCTGGACCGAGACTGGTCGGTCTAATCTTCGGTCCTTGTCATTTATAGATTTCAGGTTTCAGTCTGGTCCGGTTTTTTAACCGATCTCACCCTAACCCTAACCAAACAACAGTACAACACTTGACAAATCTGTAGATTAAATCATAAATGTATCAGTACTAGCACTTAAAATGTTTAATAAAACAGAATTAACATATACGGCATGTATCCCTACAAAACAACATGTTAAATTGAACTACTAAACAACATGTACCACTAGCACTTAACAAGATTAAACTAGAAATTTTCAAAATTCAAAACAGCATGTATCACTAGCACTCAATTGTTTATATCCTACTATAACAATTGTACTCACTAG
The DNA here is from genome assembly GCA_032274825.1 of Drosophyllum lusitanicum. Lineage (NCBI taxonomy): Eukaryota > Viridiplantae > Streptophyta > Magnoliopsida > Caryophyllales > Drosophyllaceae > Drosophyllum > Drosophyllum lusitanicum. Next base: position 1,980 of record JAUEJL010140608.1, on the reverse strand, counting down.
ATCGAAAGACATGAATACAGATTATTTATATACTCTCTGGTCTCTCAAACTATGTGTGTGAGAGATAGTCATCCAATACCAAGAATTTATTTAAATCATAATCCTTCCTATCTATTGATTGTCAATGTTGTTGGTTAAATCCAACCTCGGTGATTCTTGGATCTTAACGTCGAACAAAAGATAATATGACAGCAAACCTGATTCGAATACCTTTAACTGACTGAAATCAAAGTGCAGACCGAATTTGAACAAAGAAAGACAAAAAATTGAACGGATGAGATAGCTAGGGTTTCGATATCGAGATGTGAAATCAAAGAACAAACCTGGAAAAGCGAGGAGAAACGCCGCTAGGTGATACGAAGCAGATGAGATATGATCTAGGGTTTCGTCATTGGAGGTGGTACGAAGCAGACTTCGATGGGTCAAGCTAGCCGGTTGCTGTGCAGTAGAGGGCGGTGGCCGGTCGGGAACTCGAGCCAAGGGCGGCGGAAATATTTAATCTCAGAGATGCCGATTAGGTTTACTGGTCGACAAGGACGTGCTTGCAAAAGAGTAGATGGTCTTTTTAGTCCATCCGTAGGGCTTTCCATCTACCCAAATGTCATATCAGTGTTATATCAGCTTTTTTTACTTTTTTCTTTTTAACTCAAATCAATCCAAAACCCAAATATAGTCTTTCCTAAATCAACCCAAACTTTTTTCCACTTTTTTTAATTTATTTAATTACACATTTATATATTAAACAAAAATCACATATTTAAACAATTCTATAAAAAATACAAACCCTAGAGGATATGCTACGAGCTTGTGTGATTAACTTCGGGGGAAGTTAGGATTCTTACCTACCGTTAGCAGAATTCTCCTACAACAACAGCTACCACGCGAGTATCGGCATGCCTCCGTATGAGATGTTGTACGGAAGGAAGTGTAGGACCCCCATCTGTTGGGGAGAAGTAGGTCAGAGGGAGCTCGGCAATACAGAAATTGTGCAGAAAACGTCGGAATACGTCCAACAAGTGCGAGAAAAGTTGAAGGCCGCGCATAGCCGACAGAAAAGTTATGCGGATAAGAGACGGTCTCCGCTAGAATTCCAGGTTGGAGATTTTGTGCTGTTAAAAGTGTCTCCGTGGAAGGGCATGATTCAATTTCGGAAGCGAGGAAAACTGAACCCGAGGTACATAGGGCCTTTCAAAGTTGTTGCCAGGGTTGGGAAGGTTGCGTATCGGTTGGAGCTACGAGACGAATTGTCTAGGATTCACAACACGTTCCACGTATCTCATCTTCGGAAGTGTTTAGCGGACGAGTCCACTTTTGTGCCATTGGAGGACATAACAGTGGACAAGAGACTGAATTATGTGGAGAGACCAGTAGCCATATTGGAAAGAAAAGTTAAACAGCTACGCAACAAACAGGTAGCGACGGTCAAGGTCCAGTGGGAACACCGTAAAGGATCTGAGTGGACTTGGGAACCAGAGGACGAGATGAGGCAGAACTACCCCGATTTGTTCAAGTGAAGATTTCGAGGACGAAATCGTATTTAAGTAGGGGAGAGTTGTAATACCCTGTTTCCATAAAATAAATAAATGAATATTTTAATTGTTGACGCGAGTTTATATTTATTGGGGTTGCTAATTATTTATGGAATTAAGTTGCTTATTGGAATTGGTGGGCCATTTAATCTATTAAGTAAACAAGTAATGGGCTAAGCATTCAATTGGGCTTGTTAAGGCAAGTGGGCTCAAGGCCTTTTTGAGGTTATATATATATATATATATATATATACACGGGTAGGGCACAGCACCCAACACCTTCTTCAAACACTGTTACATTGGAAGAAAAGTGGTGTGTGTCTGTGTGTGTGCAAACCCACGAGAAATAGGGGCATGAGGGGTCAAGAATCAATTGGAAACTCAAGGTTTTGGCAAAGGAATCATCAGGTAATGTTTCCTATATCTCTATGATGTTGTAGATACCAATTTT
>JAUEJL010140597.1:0-10799 GCA_032274825.1 Drosophyllum lusitanicum | reverse complement strand
TAACCTTGGTTTTGAATTATCAACCACAAATTCTCAAGTTCAAAACTTCAAGTTTGAAACTCTCTACAAGCTTTCTTCAACAGGAGGTTTCTAAGAGCACACACTTACACCTTTTCTTTTTAGATTCAAATGAGCTGGTGAACTTTCATGCCATCCCACGTATACATAAATTCACTAAATTCCAAGCATGTGGTGTCTAGTTAAACTTATCCATACCTACATATATTTACCTGCATACATACATACTTACATACATACATACAATCTCCAGCATATTTACATATGCATATTTATTTCCAATTAGTTAATTAATTCATTTAATTAATTATGCATGATAAATTATCTTCTAATTTAAAACACACAATTAAATTAAACACATTTAAACACGTACCGCTAACCCTCTAACGACTAGCCCGGGTTTGCGGGTGTTACAACCGTTGCCTGACCACCACCACCACCACCTCTAACACCAACACTACTCTTTCTAACTCTCTCTCTCTCCCTCCTATACACCACCCCACCATTATCACCACCTCACCACCGCCACCTCCACCATCTACAACACCACCGTCCATTCCCACCGTTTAGCCCCAGACACCAAGATCGATTCAAAACCCGAAATCAAAAACCCTCTCAACTTGACAACACACCAAGATCGATTCAAAAACCCTCTCAATTTAAATCGAGAAGAACATGAATCTGGTACCCTACAAACCAACATCGATTCAACATATACAAACACACGCCATGGGTGTTCATCGTTAATCTATTCAAGCCATCAATTGTAATGGGTGTGTGATTAGGGTTTCGATTAGGACATTTAATAAGTTGATTTTGAGTTTCGATTGAAGGTTTTATCATTTGATACTTTCAATTTGGGTTCAATGTTTTGATTGCAGGTATTTAATTAGCTTGATTTTGGGTATTTAATAGCCGTGGTGTTAGATGTGGTGGTGATGGACGGTGGTGTTGGAGGTGTGTTGGTGGTAATCTAGCAGAGAGAGAGAGATAAGGAAAGAGGGAGTGAGGGAGTGAGAGAGTGATAGAGTCTGGATAAGAGAGAGATTTAAAAAGAAAAGAGATTTAGAGAGGTGGTGGTTGTGTTGGAGGTGGCGGTGGTGAGCTGGTGATGGCAGTAGGGTAGTGTATAGAAGGGAGAGAGAGTTAGAGAGAGTGGTGGTGGTGTTGAAGGTGATGGTGGGGTGGTAGTGATAGCGGTGAGGTAGCGTATAACAAAGAGAGAGTTGGAGAGAGTAGCGGTAGTGAGGCGGTGGTGATGGCAATGGGGTAGCGTAAAGTAGAGAGAAAGAGAGAGAGATAGATAGGGTGTGTGAGAGAGAGATTTAAAGGCTAACAGTTTTTGTTTTTTATTTTCAAAAATAATTTAAAAATTAAAGAATAGAATAAAAATAGGGCAGGGGCAAATTGGTCATTTTAGTTTGAGTATGGACCAAAACTGTAAGGGGTTTAGTCATTTTAAGACCAAAACCGTAAAATCTAAAAGTTAGAGACCAGAACCATAAAAACTACCAAACCACATAGACCTAAGATGTAATTATCTCTTTCATTAATTACTACAAAACAAATTGCTCTGTTGGTCTTATCCATTTATATATTAGACTCAGTTACAATTTTTTTTAAGAATTGATTATTTCCTATAATTCATTCAATCGTTCCTACTGTGCAAAACCCCTTAGTTGCTAGGTCAAGTTTCCCACACATGATAGTTATTGTAGGTCAATGTCAAAATTATATTATTACACTCGGGGTTTATATCCTCTTACATTGTATTCTATCGTCCCCAAACAACATATAGAAATAATCTTATATCCAAATCAAGACTAAAATAATTTCCTAAAGTATAGTTATACTTTCTCATAATCCTTGTATCAAACCACATGTTATTTAATTTATAAGAGGGTTAGGCAAACAAGTGTAACTTACATACATATAATCCATTTATTTATAACCCAAATTAAACGGAGGCCACCTCGGGATTGTCAATTTGTCATAGTCTGTCGTATCACTCATTGAGTATGTTCAGGGGGAGAAATATGGGCGTATTTTTTGGAGAATCGTCCACACATCACCGGCACATAAAAGAAATGTACAATTTACAGGTAAACTTAGGTCTTACTAGACCTGACGAGTTTTAGCACAGGCATGACAAATCTCCATTTATTTACATGTGCTTGGGTAGGACCAAACGAGTAGTACCAGGATGGGTGACCTTCATAAAAGTCCTCACCTGGCCTCCATAAATAAATCATGTGTCGGTAGGGTAAATGAACAATATTTTGTCATGATCGAATGAGCGTTAGAGGAAATCTTTTATGAATTTGTAGAATCTTGTCATTACTATAACTAAAGTTTTCCTTGTACACATTTGATCATTAATATTTTAGTTGCCTATCATTATGGTACTTGGTAACCTTTTTGTCTAAATGAAACCCACCAAAAAGATGTTTGGGCTAAATAGGATGGTTGGGAGTACGATAAAAGATTAAAATAGCCGAGAAAAACTTAATATGTTTGTTTATATGAAAAGGTTGTTCTCGTTTTATAGTAGTTAGAGAACTTAGTACAGTTTCCGGGATTTGTTTGCGAGAAAAGTTTAATCGAGAAAACTTTAAAATTGCAATAGAGAAACATTAAATTCGTAGGAGAATTTGGGAAGAAAATATGATCGAATAAGCTGACATGAACGGAATAGCGATTGTACCGACACCAGAAATATCACAATAGCAGATAAAATAAAACATTAATGGTCATATGTCTTAAAAAACATTGTTGCATTCTTATGATCTTAACATTTTAGTTGCTCATTTTACTTTTTTGTTGACCTTTCATTTAAACAAACTATATATTTTCAACATATTCTATATAAACATTTTATATAAAATCTCAATTATATAATATAACATTTATTAAAAATATATCAACAGTAACTTTCTTGATAAATATTTATATAATTTTTTTATTCATTCATAGTAACAAACGAGCTAATAGCCGTGTGGTAATATGCTCCTAAGCTTTTTGTTTTTTTCCCTCCTTAGTGAAATGTTCTCGAGTTCTTAAATTGAAAAAAAGGGAAGGATTGAAAATCTCTCCCTCCCAATCATCATATTTTTTGAAGTAAATATTTTAAGGTGAAATAAATCTAAGTTCCTTCTCTTAACTCTTCCATTTTTTTCTTTTTTAAGTGAAACTCAAGAATGTCTTTTTAGCCTCCATCTAAATCTCTCCTTTTCCTTTATAAATACCTAAATATATATTATCATAGTATCCGTGCAATGCAATGGTTAGAAATAATTCCTACTCGCATGTCCGTATTTTATAACGTAAGGTTATTATATTAACGTATTATGATTATGATGACATCGAACAATTTTCATTCGCAATATGTATATTTTCATTCTCCGTTTTCCATTTCTTTTATTTCTCTTTTCTTTATAACTCTTTTATTAATTTTTAAAATACAATTTTAAAAACAATAAAATGAGAACCAAAAAGAATATTAAATATACTATAAAGTGAACCTTTGGTTTTTATTACACGAGTCGTTTAAAAAATCCGAAAATGTCTATAAATTTAGGTTACATGTTATAGGCTTATGAGTTCTAGCTATACGTATTTTCTAATACTTAAATTAAAATATGTGTTATATGCTAAAATATTTAGAATAATTATTTTTGTGAAGATCCTTTTTATTTAATTTTTAATTTGTATTTAATATCATATAGGTTGAAAATTAATTTGTATTGATTTGATTTTTTTAAACATTATTTATTATGGAAGGTTTAGTTTTAAAAATGGTATTTAAGAATCTAATTAATTTCATATAATAGTTTTCTTATAGGTTTAAATAAGGGGTAAATTAATAATTTTAAATTACTTAAAATTAAGAGATTACAATGATCTAAATGCTTTATAATATAGTATAGATTTGTAACCATCTCATTTTCTACATCTAAATATAAATTTTATTATAATACGATATTTGTAAAAATAATGTGTTTTTTAGCATTATAATTTTTTACCTTCAATTTTTATGTTTTAGATGGAAAAATTAGAATAGATTTACGTTTACAAGAGTTCATTTTTTTCATTAAAAACATTTATTCGATTGTAAGCATTAATAATACTAATGGTTATGTTAGCAGTAATAGAAAAATAAAACTTGAACCAATTTGAATCTGAACCAAATGGCCTATTACAATCCTAGAATTTTAATTTTTATTCCCATCTATTTAAATGTTTTTGAATAATAGTTTTATAATTTGTGCATTCTAAAACCTGTAGCTATAATTGTCTACAATTTACTATCTCCATATCTCACTAATATAGAATTGGCATATGATGATTGTTGTAGTTGACAATCAAAAACAGATTGAACATTTTTATGAACAAATTCATTCATCAAATAAAAATTTACTTTCATTATAGATTCACTATCAAAACAAATTTTAAAAAAAAGATTAAAAAATTCACTATCAAAACAAGTTCACAATCAAAATCAAATTCAACTAATCAACTCTAACAATTGAAACTAAAATACATTTATATACATGTGTTATCCAACTGAAAAACAAATTCAAGATGAGCAACTTATCATATATTCGGTATGTCTGGTTTGGATATTCATATAAAATACCAATTCATGTAAAAACAAATTCATACAGATGTCAATCTAAATATGACGATACATATATATGTCGACCAGAATCGAAGATTTGTATAGAATGCCAATCAAATTTATCACTACTTCAATCTATCGATTGAAATGCGTATTCATATACACTATTGATGAAAGAGTAAAGGCATTTCAAACAGAATAAAGATAACATATTGGTCACCAACGGTTGAGGTTCGGTTTAGAAGGTCGGAGGGAGTTTGAATGGTAGAGTTGCCATGGTTCAAATCACCAATGGTCACTCGTAGAGGTGATGTTCATAAAAAAAATTATGTAGTGATTAAAAGAGGTATTTCCACCTCTTTTTAAAACGAGGATAAAAGAGCTTATAAACTTTTTAGTCTTATCTTCAACATCTCTTTTTAAAACATCTACGTAAGACAACTACAAAGGAAAAACAAGAGTTTTTTCTTTTCTTTTTCTTATACACGGATTAATCACAATTAATTTTTAGTGAACCTAAGTTAATAAAAATTAGGGCAAAATGCGTGAAAATACAAAATTTTTTGTCAATATTGACATTGTATGCAATTAACTTTATTTTGTACCTAAAAATACACACAACTTACAAATTTTGTTCATTGTATACAATTGGTAACCTGATTACCAGGTTACCGATTACCGATTTTATACAATTAACCAAATTTGAATTTTTTTGTATTTTTAGGTATCAAAGTTCTTTTAATTTTGGCCAGGTTACCGGTAAGTGAGTTAAGTTCAAATAAAAAGAAAATTAAGGTAAAAAGTTTAAGGAGGAATCTAAGATTGACATGTGGCATTATAGATTAAGGGTAGTTAAGACTTTTTAGTAGTCCTAACCACTCATCCCTTTAATTTCTAACCACCTCCTACAAATTTTAACCAACAAAATCATCAGTAAAGCCTAACCACCACCCGAGGAAAAAAAGTATTTTTTCATCTCCTTTTTAATAATCATATATCCATAATCCATATAATAAGTATACGAGATTTATTTTAATAATAAATATCTAGTCTTCACTGTTGAAGTGTTATAAACAATGGTGTTTTGTGTTGTCAAATATTAAAGATATTTTCTTTAAGAAAAGTTTTGTTTGTAGTAAAGTAGCACCACATAAAATAAATTATATGTGGCTTCTTGTTAGTTTGACCATTCCTGATTCCATTATATCTCAGACAATTTGGACCAACGATGGCAAGATTTTCAGGTGTTCAACCAATTCGACAAGAACAATGATGGCAAGTGTTTCTGGCGACAGGTTTGTTGACCGATGAGTTTTTTTGTTTTGATTTTGTTTATGCGGTTCTTTTTCTCGTGTCAGATTCCTCCTTGATGAATCTATTTGTTTCAATGAACATTATATATCGTAGTTTAGTAATTATTTTGTTCATCATATTCAAGTTTATGAATCTAATTTACATGTATTTTGCTTTTGTTCATCATAAATCAATGAAAACTACTTGTGCATCTGAATTTCTTATTTTACTTTTGTTCGTTTGAATTTCTTGATAGTGTTTTTTTACATGTATTATAAAATGTGGTAGGGTTGAATTTTCTATTTTCGCTTTTAAAAACTAAATTGATTATTACTAGTTCACCAATTATTATTGATGCATATGAAAACTAGTTGTGTGTCATCTTTTTTTAAAAACTATATATGCCTTTGAATCTAATTTAAATGTATCTCGATTCATTGTGCATCATATAACTGATGATTTCTTGTCGAACATCAATTTATAATTGATGAATTCTTGTTGTGAATCAAATCTCTTTTCGTTGATAGCCAGGGGCGGAGACATAGGCCCCCCTTAATGAGCTCAAAATCCTTAAGTATTTTAAAAGCTCAAATATCACAAATATTTATTAAGCCCCCCTTAATTAGAGTTAATTTAATATTAGTAGCCTAAATATTGCATAAAACGGAAGCGACCATTCTAATTTTTGAAAGCGGCAATTCTAATTTCTAAGTTTTGAGGGTTTCACGGTTCTACTTTTCTACTCGTTGCTTCTCGCCGTCTTTCATAGTTTCAAGGTAATATGGTATTTTATTCGTTCGCTAGTTTTATACACTCTCTGAGTGATATAGATGTTTAAAAGAAACAGGGAAGTCAGAAGTCTATCCTTTGGTTGATAGATTTATTCGTCTTATACTAACTCTTCCGTTCTCAACTACAACAACTGAAAGAGCTATCTCAGGAATGAAAATTATGAAAACAAGGCTTCGTAATAGCACGAGTAATGATTATCTTAAAACAGTTTGGTTTTTTTACATTGAGAGAGAAATTGCTGATACTTTCTCTACAGACAATATAATAGATGAGTTCTAATAAAAAACAAAGACGTGTCCAACTACAAACACGCGAAATATGATTTTTTTTATCGTTATTTTTTGGTTTCATTGAAGTTTCATCAACATAAAGCATTCGAGCTATTGTTTCGGTTAATATTATGCTTCGAGTAGGTTAATTCATGACAAACAAAGTGGCGATCATTAGAAAACTTTGAGGATTGATTTTGACAAAGCTTAAGCGTTATTTTAACACGTAAATTTATTGGCTGTAAATGAACTCTCATTGTTCGTTTATCTATACAAATAATGAAACCTTTTATGTCGTTCATATATATGTGTATCATTAGTGTTATGATAAACTAAAGACCGACCCCCTATACTAAAATCCTAGCTCCGCCCCTGCATCATAAAGTAATTAGAAAATTGAAATAAACTCATTTAGCATGCCAGGCAGTTGTATTTTAATTTGATGAATGGATGGATGGTACAGTACAAGTTAATTAATTTTTGTTACTAGAAAACAATAATATTGCAGTTGTCACGAAAACCCCCGGCCCATTAATTAATTAGGCAAGCCGAGATTATAAATTAAATTCGATAATTAATTAAGCAATTCCATTTTGATACATATTCATACAACCATTTACTATGCAATTATTTAAAAGGTAGGATTCCATGTAATGTTGATAGAGGAGTTTGAATGATGCTTCATCTCAAATATGTTTTCATATCGATCTTTCTTGCCATAAAATTCCGAGGAATCTGTTGGGATTTTCGTTGTTTGCACCGCGTCGTCATCATCATCATCATCACCTTTACTTTTCCTAGGAATCAGATCAGCTACAAACCAACACTAGAATGTTCCTTAAACTTGAAATCTACTTCAAAGGAAATGGTATTGTAAGCAGAATTTAATGATGCGGAGTTGTCCCTCATTAATGACTTAAACGAAACATATCCCACATAAGTTATATCAAAATCAGGCTTGGGTATTTCATCCCAAGCCTCTAACTGACGATATTCTGTGTCTACCACCTCCTGCTTCATACTTATCTTTAACATGGGGAAGAGTGAAGGTGCTGGTGGAAGCAATGCACATTAAGAACCCACAGAAGTTATCAAACCAATTATGTGGAAGTTGCAATCTAATCATTCCATTATTAGCCAAAGCCAACCTATCTACCAATCCCTTTGGAATCACATCTTTTGACGGAATGACGAAGCTGATAAAGTGATTTTCAACGGCATTTCCCTGCAGCCACCAGAATTAGTTAAACAAGTGTACGTGAATATTGCTTGGTTAATATCATCGATCATTCTTTATTAATGTTTAGGTTTGGGTTTGGGTTTTGGTTTAATATATTATATAATCGCAGTTTGAAAGTTGAAAGCCTAACCTGGAGCATGGACTGTAGCATTAAGTCATGACCACGCAGAGAAGGTCTTTCCCAAAAGTTATAAAATGAGACCTTCCATAGCCATTTACAGTTTGACATGTCTCCAACAGTTTCAAGTGACTCACAACGTTCAGCAATAAGAACAGCTATACTTGATGGGAGCCCTGACAATTCTACAAGTCTTTTGCAGTCTTAACAATTAAGCTGAGCCATTTCAGCCGAGGAACTCTCAAGACGCTAAGATTTAATCGTGAAAAGACATTATTACTTAGATTGAGTTCTATTAAGTTGGGAAAGTCCCAAAGTACTATAGAGTCGATGTCTCCATCTTTCAATCTGCAGCAGCTAAGAGTCAACTTTTTTATGGCTTCCTTAAAGACATATAAGCCTAGCTATAAGGTTGAAGATGCTGCAGTGAGGTAAAAAAGGCTCCTTTAACCAACTCCTCTTCTGTTTACAAGATGCAGCATAAATCTACTTCATCATCTGTTTTAGGTTCTTTCGGACCTTATATAACTTCTTGCAGTTTGAGATTTCAAAAATCTGGAGTTTGTGTGACCGGGTAATGGGTGGAAACATCCGAAGATTATTACAATATTCTACTATTAAGTGAACAAGCCTTTCCAAGCCTCCAATTGATGGATGAATCCTTTTTAATTGCTCACACCGACTAAGCTCGAATCTTTCAAGATGTGGGAGCCCACCAAAATCTGGTGTCTCGATCAGTTTGGGCAAGTCTTCAAGCTTGATCAATCTCAAATTTGGTAGAATCTGTCGCATACAATTAGAGGCAGATATGTCAAATTTTCCAAACATATTCATCTAAGAATATACACATCGATGATCGATACTCTCATTCATGATCAACAAGTTTTTTCTACCTGCGCTTCGCAGTGGAATTTTGAAACATAAATATTTTATTATGTAAAATGAATCTTTATATCTATCAAATTTGTATCGTTTTAAATTTTTTTATCTTAAAAGGTATTGGTTGCCTTGAATATAGTTTATAACAATAGATTTTCAAGATAAATATCATATTACGATTATATATATAGGGGAGGGTTCATTTGAAAACCATTATTATTGTAAGAACCGTAAGAACCAATCTTAGCCGTTCAATTGGTAAGTGGAATTCATGGATGAAGAGCGTAGGGGGATTGAGTGTGGCAATGTGCATGTAAGGAATTCATGGGTGTGCAATCCAATTGAAGGAGGGGGAATTGGACGGCTAAGATTGGTTCTCGCGATAGTCACAATAAAAACGGTTCTCAAATAAATTTTTCAATATATATATATATATATATAATATTTAATAATCATTCTTATTGCGAAAACCAAAAGAACCAATCTTGACATTTGATTAAATTAAATCAATGGCTAAAATGTTAATGGCTCATTAATGCTTATTAATAACTCATTAAAAGGGGTATTTTGAAAAATTCAAGTCTTATTGAATAATGACTCATCCACCGAGACACAATTCACAGGCCGAGTAAATATACAAATGACTAAAATACCTCAATTAATGAGTTATTAGTGAGCAATAATGGTAGTTACAAATGATTCTCATGGTTCTCGCAGGGTTCTTGAATTAACTTCTCCCTATATATATGTATGTATGTATGTGCATGCGCATGTATATCAAAATATAGATAACAATAGATGGTCACAAATACGTGATCCTATTTAAACATAAATAATTTTAAAAAATAACATATAAATATAATAATCAATAACAATTAAAAAGTTAAGCAAATAAAAATTTAATTATAGTTACAAATGATTCTCATGGTTCTCACATTAAAAACGGTTCTTGAATTAACTTCTCCCTATATATATGTATGTATGTATGTATGTGCATGCGTAAGTATATCAAAATATAAATAAAAATAGATGGTCACAAATACGTGATCCTATTTAAACAGAAATAATTAAAAAACATATAAATATAATTATCAATAACAATTCATGGGTGTACAAAGAAATATGTTTAGCCACTCCAGCTAAACAATCTTGTGTTCAGCTTTTGAATATCTGAATATATAACATATTATCAGGAATTTATTGTTCATAAATAAATGTTATATATATATATATATATATATATATATAAAATATAATATAATATAATATAATTATTATGATATAAGTTCAAGGAAATTTGGGTTATATATATAGAGAGAGGATGTTTCATTTGAGAACCATTATTATTGCGATAACCGTAAAAACCAATCTTAGCAATTCAATTGATAAGTGGAATTCATGGATGAAGAGCGTGAGAGGATAGAGTGTGGCAAGGTGCATGTGATGAATTCATTGGTGGGCAATTGAATTAAAGGATGTGGAATTGGACAGCTAAGATTGGTTCTCGCAATAAAAATGGTTCTCAAATGATCTTTTCAATATATATATATATATATATATATATATATATAT
>JAUEJL010140586.1:0-10799 GCA_032274825.1 Drosophyllum lusitanicum | reverse complement strand
AAGGTTAAAATGATAATTTGCATCATTCAGATTGTTCATTCAGAATCTTTATCAAACAGCATGTCACATTCAGAGGCGGATTCATTCAGAGCCTTTGAATTGTTCAGACCACATAATCATTCAGTGCTTAATCATTCTGTTTTAACAAACAGTCCCTAAATCTTGAAACATAATTTATAAGAGTGCATAAAATTAAATTAAAATTAAAATTAAAATAATTACTAATACGAACTTGTTAGTTGTTACTAACATAGACATTATATATATTACTGTTTTAAGTTTTTTTAACCCCTAAACAAACATTCCATAAACCTGATCCTAAATCAATACTTTTTTCGACTTGAACCAACGAACTCGTGAAACTCTTAATACATTAGATTCCGTTAAGTTACTATTTAGGTATTCAACAAAGTAATTATTTTTAGTTATTTAAAAAAGCTATAGAGTATTTTATGTTCTTACTTATGGCTAAAAGATCATAAATGAGTACAAACGTAAATATTATATAATCAATAATATGAGTTTAAATTATATAAGTTATTCTAAAACATAAATGAGTCGATTAAAGCTTTACACTAATCGAGTTAGGCTTATTTAAAATTATAGAAGCTCGAGATCGAGCTAGTATTTTGAGGCTTAAGATCGACTCGTAAAGTATTATACGAAGCTCGTGAAAGATTCACTAAAGCTCAATTAAATTATAAAAGTTATTTTAAAACAATTTAAATTATATAAGTAATAAATAAAAAATAATTTACATTTTAAATTTTTATTTTTTTCATATTTAATGATATAAAAAACAATTTGAAATATGAGTTTGTTTCATATCCAATGATATAAAAATATATAATATAATTATATAAGTAATAAATAAAAATATATATTACATCAAAGTTCGTTTAAGTTCGTGAGCTTAAACAAACCCAATACACAAGGCTCGGGCTCGTTTAACATATAAGTCTTTATCTAAGCTCAAGTCCGAACTCGTTTAGGCTCAACTCGTTTGGAGCTTGTAACAATCCGAGGTTGAGTAGCTCAAGAGCAGCTCGACTCGTTTACATCCCTACTGCTAGGATAAATGGAGTACGTACTAACTCTCCATTCCAACACCCCATTTGTTACATTAGTGTCATATCATTTTTTATCTCTCTATTCCTTTCATCTTTCTACCCAAATAGAACCATGGTAGTGGTCAACTTTTTATCGCACTATATCACTAACCATTTTTTTTTAAAAAAAAGAGAGGATTAGAGAGAGACATACACCGGATAAATAATATATAAATATATCTATACTATATTATAAAGCATTTAGCTCTTTTACTTAAACTCTTAAATTTTAAGTGTTTTAAAATTACAAAATTATCCTTCATATAAACTAAGTTGAGTAACTATTAGATATAGTTAATAAGATTCTTATATTACATTTTAATAACTAAACTTTACATATTTAAGAAAATCAAAGTCAATACAATTTTTTTGAAAGTCAAAGCCAATACAAATTAACTTAATTATTAAAAAATATTTTCATAACTTTTTTTTCAATTATGGAGAACAAAAAAGTACATGAAATGAAAAAAGGTAAAGAAAATAGACATGTTACCAAACATAAAATTTTCGCTGTCACCGTATTACATGAATACCATACTCCCTACGTCTTGAAAACAGACATCTTAACGAGTAGAAATTATTCGTTACCGCCGTATTACACGGGTATCATGCTAGTATATATATATGCCGGAGGCCCCGGTTGAAATTTTCAAACCCGCAGGTGTGAAACTGTAGGTATTTTGTTTACCCTTATGATGACATTTAGATCACAAATCAAAATTCAAAACAACAAACTATGTTTGAGTGAGATCATGCAAACGTGCGAATTAGATGGTCATACACTCATATTCAAGATTTCCAAAGCATCCACGTATAAAGCTAAAGCTTATAGCAAAAGCTAGCTTGCGATTTACGAAATTATGTTGTACTATAAAATTTTGATACTTATGCCTCAAAAGTTGTTAATTACTCTAAGAGTTTGTTTTGCTAGGCATTGCTTAACAAAGGTGCAAAATACATGGTAGTGGAAGGACTCCCGACCACCGGCTGCCTCACCCTCTCCATGTCACTAGCATCCGAGTCCGACCGCGATGACATGGGGTGTGTCGCTAGTCTCAACAAGCAAAGTTACGACCACAACACCATCCTCCAAACCAAGATCCAAGACCTTCGCCGAAAGTTCCCGGAAACCGTCATTGTTTACGCTGACTATTGGAACGCTTACCGTTCCGTTATAAAGAACGCACCCAAATTAGGGTTCATGGAGCTTTACAAAGTTTGTTGTGGGTCGACCGGTGCACCATACAATTTTGATGTCCTTGTTACTTGTGGATCCAAATCTTCAAGCTCCTGCTCAAATCCTTCTGAATACATCAATTGGGATGGGGTTCACCTAACCGAGGCTATGTATAAGGTGGTTTCTGAGTCATTTATTAAGGGTGGATTCACTCATCCTCCGTTTGGGTCCCTATTGAGCAGCAAACAATTCTTAGGCTAGATTACTATGAACATGTTTCCTAGTTTTATACTACTTAGTATGTTTTTGACCGAGTTTGGTTCTTGAACATTATGAAGGCTATTAAGGACGATGAATTCACAATAGAAGTGCCCAAAAGTTGAAGAAAATAATCAAACTTATACATAAACTTTCTGATGTGTAGGGTTTGAATTTTAAAAGTAAAACAAAGGGTAAAAACATAACAATGACATTAATCTAGTAGCTTCGGAAAAACCACATTCTCTATTGTAACCGATGATCGAGTTCTACACTAAGATGTAAATTATTTTGCAAAAAATCAACTGCAAAGTCAAACGGGTTAAATTTAGGAATATACATGAAAACGTTACCATCATGTACTAATAAATTGGATTAGATTTAGTACTTATTGTATACCAAGAATACAACATCTAGGATTTCTTTAGGAAGCTTATTTATGTAATTGTAGAAGCGTTTCTTGTCCTCCTTTGACACGGTTTTTTGGTCAACCACATCTTCGGTACATAGGAGAACCCATAAGTCCTTTGAGTTCACTCTTTTCAAGCTACCACGACAAAAAGGGCATGATACTAACCTCGTGTTCTTGAACAAATCTTAAAATATAAACTAAAATCAAGAAACACCAACCAAATAAACTTACTAGTCACGGTAGCAATTGATGCACATTGCATGATAACAGTTGGGCAAAACCATCTTGGTGTAGGGCTCTAAGAAAATACCATGTTCATCCTCTCTTTCCATATCAAGATCTGAAATTTTATTCCTTTTTTCCACTTTCTTTATGGGATTTGTATCAAAAGCTTGAACATCATCTTCATTGATATCTAGCTGAAAGTGACTTTGTAATATACTTAATAAGGGTCCTGGACTACTCCGCTCATAGCCAATCGGTATTGAGTTTGAACCCCACAAACTTACATGGTATAAGAGCAAGGTTCACCCGTGGTTGGTCAAAGGCCACACAGATTCCACGTAACCCATAAGTATCCACGTGTTAGGCACAACAAAAAAGAATGCCACACGTGAGGTGGACGTGTTGAGTAATGTCCCACATCGAAAGGAAAGTGTCTTTGTAATGTGCTTAATAAGAGTTCTAGGCTACTCCACTCATAGTCAATTGGTTTTGAGTTGAACCCCACAAACTTACAGACTTACAGTAATTGGTTCGTTCCCAAACGCTTGAGAGATGGTAGTATCACATCTGCAGTTTATTTGAGTTACGGCTACGAGAGACAACATGAGAACTAGCATTCCATCTTTGTTCTACAGACTCTACTCAAGGAATAATCATTTTTTTATCAATAACATAATGGTTTGGCATTTGCATACCATATAATGCTTTAATGGACGCTTTCCTCTCAAGTGATGTAAGCTTTGGCTTTTCATCCGGCAATACCTAAAAGACAATAACCAAAACAAAACTAATTCATAGAGTCGGATGGCCACTTTGACGCATTTATTAATGAATGGGTTGATTTAGGTTATGTACTTCAAAGTTGGATAAACAGGTAAATTAAAAAATTAGCTTAAAAAGTAGAAACATTTAAAATGGGTCTACATGTCAAACGGGTAAACTGGTTGAAAGTCACCTAGGTTGTATTTTATTGTGAGCAAGTATAAAACCATCTATCTTGAAAATATAACTCCCTTTCAATATATCATTATTGTAGCAATATCACTAACCATAAGTGACAGTGTGACACACTGATTACTTCAAAAGAAAAGAAAATGGACAACGGTGTCTCAGGGCACAAATTGATCCATTTTGCCGCCTATAGTTACACACATACTAACCTTGTGTACAACCACATAACAGAAGTTTAGACAGGTTTGAAGCAAGCACACACATTGGGAATTGATCCACTGGAGTAAAAACGATATAATGTATGCCATGTCATTGTAACCCAATTCCATTCGGATATAGACACCACCTTTATCCACCGGAATAAAAGTTTCCCTGCAAACAATGGATTAAATACTCAACGTTTGTTGTTAAGGCAACTCTACTCAATTTAAGCAATGTTATATTGTAATATGTCAAAGAAATACATGTATTCCAACTTAAGGTGTCGTTTCAAAAAGATTTAGTGATGGTTACAAAATTCATGCATAAAATTGAGACGAGATAACCTTCCCTTTAGAGCATACGAGTTTTTGCATTCAATATAATTGAAGTATTGAACAACAGTCTACAATTAGAATATAGGTATTTTGAGGACAGGGAAACGTATGTTAGAAATGTAAAACTTCTTAAAATTTAGAAGTTTTGACTGAAACCCATTTTTACCCTTTACCCAAGCCGCTATATTGTCTCCATCACCATTTGATTGTTTTCCCAATAAGATGTTAAAAAGAGTAAAAATGTTGACTTTTGGTCAAACAATGAATTATAAATTGATAGCATACAAGAATTTACTCAGATTTGGAGAAACAAGGGTTTTATGTTAAATGATACTAGCAGATTAACCGGTTCAAAATCTTTTACCCTTCACAATCTGACTAAATCCATGTCGATTTATATTTCAATCTCTCCGGTTTTTCCACCAAAGTCAAACTATAGAAAACAAAGGTAGTATATGTGATCAGTTCATATGATTTCAATTTAAATCTTGAATACTTTAGGATTTTTGTTGTTTTTCGTTTTTCTTATATTGATTTTGTCAATTCAAGATCATTAAATAAAAAAAATATAACTAAGAGATCAAGAATTTTAATATTATTTTAAAAACAAAATTTAACTCAAAGTTAAACCTTGTAAAAACAAACTAAAATTCATATCTAATAGAAATTGACAGCTTTACCCTAAATTTACAATGCAAATAACAGATTTTATTTTAACAACATAATAAGGAATATCTAAAGTAGACTCTAAGGGGTGTTTGGTTCATGTACTCGAAATTCTAAGGATTATAAATCCTATGGGATTTCAAATCTCTTGAGATTTCAAATCCAATCAAATCTCTTGTTTGGTTCATGTAAAAGTAATGAGATTTCTAGGGCAAAGATAGTGAAGAAGTCGACTCACCTTCACAACTTGACTGGATCGGAGATGGGGAAGGTAGAGACGGTGAAGGGCGACGACGGCAGAGGCGGGCACGGTGAAGGGCGACGGTGGCGGAGCCAATGAAAGGCAATGGTGGCGGAGTCGGTGAAGGGCGGCGGCGGCGGCGGAACCGGTGAAGGGCGATGGTGGTGGTGAAGGGCGACGGCAGCGGCGGTGAAGGGCGATGATGGCAGAGGCGGGGTCGGTGAACACCAATGACGGCGGAGGTGGGGATAGGGAAGGGTGACGGCAGAGACGGAAATGGGCGACGTCGGAGACGGGGAAGGATACGGCAGTGGCCGTTTAGGGTAGTGACGGAGACGATGGACAAAGGGAGATGACAACGAATAGGGAGATGGTGAAGGGCGTTACGGCTGTGGTCGTGGCCGACAATGGTGATGCCGGCGACGGTTATGGAGGTGACCAATTACAGTAGTAGCAACCACGAGAGTGAAGCGTCGATTGATGTGATAAGGCGAACTATGAATTGTTGGTTAGATATGTCATGGTTTTTAAATCCCACATATGAGGGATTTAGAAATACCACCCCTCCCTCAAGGATTTTGAAATCCCACACCTATAGAGTTTGAAATCTCAATCCTTTCCTTCTTATTTTCAACCAAACATGGGATTTCAAAGGATTTGAAATACAAATCCTGCAAAATCCCGTGAAATCCCACGAGCCAAACAGGCCCTAAAAGTCTAAAAGTGAAGTAAACACGTGGATGAAACATGTAAAAACAACAATATGCCACGTCATTAGGGGAGTGTTTGGAATTAGGTATTGCTTGTGATTTGTGATTATATATATTTCTATACCCTCTCACAAACACACTCTCACTAACATACTCTCCCGTAACGATATAGTTTTTCACCCACATCAACACAATTCCCAATATCTTATAATTTATTATTTTTTCCGTCTTATTTCATAACTAGAAATCTTTTTTCTTATTTTAATATTTTTAAAATTTTATAAAAGAGTTGATGAAAATAAAGGAAATAAAAAAACATGTTGCTAAATAAAACCTGTTTAGTGATATTGAATCGTAAGAATAATAATATTCAATTACATATTTAAAAATGACATGTTGTAAAATAGAAACTATTTTCTGTCACCGCATTGTTCGGGTATAGTGTTTGTTACTTCTTAAAAGTAAACACTTGTATTTCAAATTATGTTTACCAATAAGATTTGTCAACAAATTTTTTACATGATAAACATGTCAACCATGCTTCTTCTTTTTTTTCTATAAATTCAACTTAAGAAACACAATGCAATCCTAAACACTATTAATATCTTCTAATATAAATAAAAGACTGACAATATTAAAAATTATTAAATAATCTTAGCAATTAATTAAATAAAAATCAAATTTGAGCCATCTATTATTCCATTTTGTTAAAATTTGAAACCCAATTTTAACTTTTCGTGATCAATATTAGATTTAATTTTGACATTAATTTGAATTAAAATTCTTAGAGATATTTCATATATATTATTTTTAAATCTTAAAATATTGTATTTGCTCACCCTAATTTACATATATCATATTTACCTTTTATAACATTTTAAAATATCATATTTATTAAATATGTATATATGTGTGTCCTTTTTAAACCTTGAAATTTTATTTCTACCCACGTTTGTTTACAAATATCACATTTTACCTTTGATAACATTTCAAAATATCATATTAACCGAAGTTTTAGTTTTACTATTTAAAAATATTTCATAATCGTTTAAAAATATTTTCAATTATAACCAATAAAAACTTGAACTTATTGCCCATAATTTTATTTATAACAATAAAAATTACATTATTGTCCTTAATTATAACAATAAAAACCGAATACTTGTAAAATAAATACAATCACATCTCTTCGTAATTCGTATTACGACGATACCACATTTTTTAAATTTTCATTTTTCATGTTTTATAATTATTTATTATTTTTAATATTAATGTTCACTTTATTATTTTTAAACCTACCAATATATCACGCGATTATTTAATCTAGTTTTATAATTACATGATTAGTTTACATAGTAACACATTTTTAGTATGTTTTATTAATTCATACTAAAATCCTAAAGTTTGATGCAAAACGATTTTAGCATGTTAGGTTTCAAATGTTATTATTGTTGCTTATTCCTCAATCATTATTCTCGTTGTCTTATCATCAATAATTCTAATCAAGTCTCTTAGACCACACGTTGTAATGACTATTAGTTAACAATCAGTATTTGGTTAAAATAACTAACAAGATATTCCATATTCAAAATAAATGCAATATTTCAATCAACGAGCTTTGACTTTCGAATAAATTCATGGAATGTTTTTGTTTGTTCAAAAATTATAATGCATCAAGGTGATGTGTAAAAAGAGGTCTCCACTAGTCGAAGAGACTTATTTATCAACTAATGCTGCTAAAATGATATAAACGTGTTAGAGGGTTTACATGTGAAAAACCTTATAAATCACTATGATGCTCAAATTATTATAGGACTTTGGGTTAGAATGTTAGATGTATATATTGAGGGAATGGGAGAAGGGGATTACTTTACCTTTGTGTGAACAATGAAACCTCCTATTTATCATTCAATTGATGCGGCCTTTTTCCTTTTGCGTTAGGAGCTTACATGCCCATGCAATGAAAACTTCACACCAAGTTAAGCCGCTAGCTTTAGTAAAAAAAATAAGATTTCTATTAGTAGGTTGTTGCCCAGCCCTGTTGCTAATCTTGTCGCATTAAATACTAACCAGACAACCATCATAATCCAAGTGGTAAGGTTACAACAATAAGGGGACGGCGTGTGCAAGAAGAATCATTTCTTTTTATGGGAAAATGCGGAGTGGTGGTGACCGGTGACACGGTGCTTTTATAACAAAGGCGGTGGGCGGTGTTCTTAAAGGAAAAACCATGGATGACATTCTATATCTTTTTAAAGTGTGCATATAGATAATGTCACTAACACTAAAACAACTAATGCCGAATGCATTCGTAACGAACAACATATTACATCTACTTATCGCAACACATATGCAATGAACCCTCTTGTTCATATTTGTTAAGGGTTATCAAATAGTACTTTAAAAAATGACTAGTTGAATGATCCTTGTACGTATATGATAAACTATAAAAAACCTAAAACATTTTACATGTAATAAAGTATAAATAAAATATATAAAACGATTTAAACAAGCATAATCATATCGATAAAGAAAATTACTAATGAAACGGCATATTTGTCGAATGTTCGAATGTTGAATTAAGACAGACTAATTTCATATTTTCAGTAGTACTTCTTTGTATACTACATTCATAGTTTTATTTGTTATGTTACTATCATCGTCACAAAGATGAAACTTTGAAAGAATTAAGTATATCAGTGTGTACAATGATTCTTAAAAATAATACGAAAGTTCACCTTAATATATATAATCTAAACCGAAATATGATACCTCCATATTGTTTAACATTGATACAATGTAATAATTTATGTGTTCAACCTCTTCATTTGTTGAAACAAAATTACTCTCTCTTAAAAATATTTTTGATCAAAAAGATGTTAAGTGATATTATCTAATCATTTGTGTGCTCAACGTCTTTATTTGTTAAACGTCTATATGATACACGGTCAGTTATAATTATTTTTATCAAAGTATATTATAAAAATCATAGTATATTAAAAATGAGAGTCAAACATCTAAATATAAATAATTAATGCTTCTTAATTTAAAATCTTAAGGATTATTTTAAAATATAATTTACCCATAATTTATCATTATTATTACATAAAACCCAAATTATAAATCATAACGAATATATAAATCACCTCATTAACTCATAATAAGATTATCTCAAAATTCGGATGCCATACTAATAACCTTTTTTTTGACATGCAAAACTATCACCGTTTAATCACTTACAAATAGTGTGTTTTATAAAACCATTACAATTTAATCAATATTTTATTATTCGGAAAATAGAACGAGAGTTTAACGTATGATTATGTGAATAAAAAAAACTGATTTAGGGATTATAAACATAAACTATCCCATAAAAAATGTATTATACCTCACTAATCTGTTGTAGGTATATATTCTCATATACTCTAAATCAAAAATATCTCATATAAACCGATCGATTACTAACTTAGTAATTCATAACATAAAAATTAACCATAAATATGTTCACTAGTTTAGAGTTTTATAAAAAAGATAAGCAAGAAATTACTTATTCTTATTTAGAAAAGATTAAGTGTCATTACATTTTCATTTACACAAAATCAAATATAGTAACTTACTTTTTTAATGATTATGAAATATTTGTTTTACTAATCAAAAATTATATTTTTTTAATTTTATATCAGATTATGGTAAAATTTGTATCAAAACATAGTTAAAAAATGAGAAGATTATGAATATGTAATTATACCAATCATTATACGTTAAAAGTTATAAAAGAAAACTATAAATATATACATTTAAATACATCCATTAAATATAAATATATAATTTATATGTAACATCGTATTTTCAACCCAAAAATTTCATTTTAAATATGTAATATTCCAAAATTTAATACGACCTCATTATTGGTTAAATAGGTACTTATGATGTTTAAAAGAAATGCGTTTCATATTTGTAAAAGAGTTTATGATATATCATAGTTAATCGGAGAAATTTATTGTTTTAAGAAGTGATAATAGTTAGTTATGATATTTGACTATGAAATATTAAAAGTAATGCACGAGGTACAATTGGTTAAAGCTTTAAATAATTGGTATTAAATTGTTATGAGTTGTGGGTGTTATGTGTAAAATTGATGAAACTTTGAGGGCTAATGATGTCAAGTCTTGATAGTAGTGGGTTGAATATGCAAAATTGGGTATAAAAGGAAGAAGAGTCTAGAAAATGGACTCCATTTGAGTCCTTTTCTCCAGCCATCCATCGTGAAGAGAGAAGAGAGAGTTCTAGAGAAGGGTTTGCACAAGATAGAAGGGAAATCAAGGTGGAATTGTTGGTTCTTGTGTTTGGATTAAAAAATTCTAGTGTTTGAACCTCAAATTCTTCATCTTTGGCTTGGATTTGAGCAAGAAAGGAAGTAATCAAGTTGGGGTTTGCAAATCAAGTAAGTTTAAACTTAAATTTGAGTTTGATTTTAGTTATGGATGTGGTTTTTGGTGATTTATGGTTGTTTA
>JAUEJL010140575.1:0-10800 GCA_032274825.1 Drosophyllum lusitanicum | reverse complement strand
AGTTTATATATTGATCATATATATATATATATATATATATATATATATATAGGGGAGGGTTCATGCAAAAAGTACGAGAAACAATTTCAGTCATTGATTTGTTTTTTATCTTATGGTTCACATTAATCTTAATTGATATTTTTATTTAATTCAAAAGGGTAAATTAGTAAACAAATTTTTTTCTCTCTCTCCTCTAATTATTTTTCTCTCTAATTTTTTTTTCCAGATTTATAGAATTTACTTATGATTTATTATTAATACGGTGTTCACTACTGAATACAACGTACGATTACAAATATTTCGTCATATGTACTATGTTCATTAGTGAATATAACGTATGGTTTACAAAAATTTCGTTATTGTATTTCATATTGCTTCTTGTTTAGGTCTATATGTTCGTTGATAAACACGTAGATAATATATTATTTCTTTTTCTAGTTCTTTTTTATGTCAGTTTTTCAATGATCATTTACAATTTATAATTTATGTACAATCACTTGTGAACTATGGTATCCTCTTTTTTTATCTTCATTTTCTGTTCATTAGTGAAAAGATTCACAAATCTAAAATACACATTTCAATCACCAATAAAAACAAACTCAATCTTGAACACAATCAATTTGTATTAAGAAATCAAACTTGCAACCTTTATGTACAAATTTAAAGAATATACAACCATTAACAACACAGAATAAACCCAACACTGCACCTGTAAGTTGAAGAAAAAAATCAAAAATAAAAAGAAACTGAGATGGTGATGATGAACAACCTAAAAGCACATTTTGTTCAACCCCATTTATCAATGATCAGTCTAAAAAACAAACACGCAGAAGGCCCGGTTCAATATTGAACAATCCATACAAGAACAAAAACAACCATTAACCATTGTAAAATTCACTCGTGAATAAAGAACAACTGCTAGTTCACTAATAAACAAACATAAAACCCAATAAAACCTTATAAATTTCTAATGAATAACCAAAAAATAAATAAAGAAGGAAATTCAAAGTACTATTATAAACTATAAGGTTCAAGAAACAAGCCAAAAAATTATTAAAATCACACATGATCATAAACAACAAAAATTAAATTTTTTGAAAAATTAGAAAGTAACCATTGAATTGTACGTCTTCGGCCGATCTGAAAATTTAGAAGGTAACCACCAATTTGCAGAACTGCAATCTGAAAGCTACTATTCATAACAACAAAAAATTGAACATTCGTCAATGTATTAAATCAACATCAAGGAAATATATAGTGTTAAAAAAACTAAAAATAAAGTTACATTTTTTGAACATCGATAAACTTTGATAAAAAGAAACTATATAATAACAACAATTCTACAAACCATTTGAACGTACAAATGGAATCAACACCTTTTTTCAAAAATATGTATCGAGATTTAAAATAAAAATCATCTCGCACCCACATCTTCTACTTCAATATTAAAAAATAAAGAAACAAAAAAAAATCTTTTGCTCCACGATTTAAAAATAAAAGAAACAAAAAAGAATTGTCACCTTCTTTAAGATTTTACACTTTTAAAACTACATCTTCTACAAGCATAGTTATCTCTTCTACAATATTACCAATTGTGATGCTTATGTATACGCTTGATATCGATGGTTTATTGTTTATTCTACAATAGTGGTGCTCGACGGTTGCTTCCGCTGCGTGTTCATCCGCTGATCTTCTAAAGACCGCTTTTGGGAACGTCCTTTGGTAGTAAACATTGGCCGTTGCTTTGAGTTCATTTTATTGCTCGACGAAGATGGTGCTGAGTGGTGGACGGTTTGGAATGCTCGGCGGTGGAGTCGTGAGAGGGAGAGGGAGAAGGAGGAAAGAGATCCTGTAACACCCAAGGTTTGAAATTCTTTAAATTAATAATTAAATAGGAGGTGTTATATGTGTATTACCAATTACCTGGAATTAGGTGTGTTTATAAAACTAGAGGGGTTAAAACCGTCAAAATAAAAGTAAATTAAGTTCAGGGACTAAATGTGTCATTACCTAATACATATAGATATATATGGTTGTTTTATTCTAGACTTCCATACATACATATGCAATCAAGATCACAAACACAGCTGCATCTCTTTGTTCCCTGCGATTTTTACACCTTGAACACAGCCATATCATCATCTACATAGCATCATAACAACCTTGATTAACTAAGGTGTGAGTTTTTTGATTTGTTGTTATGTTCTTCACCTTTTAATGGGTCAAATAGCGATCACAAGGATGAAAGTATATTAATTTGATGTTAGTATTGTTATTTAGCTATTATGGGTGTAGGAAAACACCCCTCATATGTTTTAGAATGGTTAAAATTGAGTTTATGGTTGTTTTGACCGGAATTACAGCTTCTATCGGTCAGAAATGTGCAGACCAGGGGAGGGCACGGGCGTACCCAAGGAGGGTACTGGCGTGCCTTTCACCCCGTGGCAAACCCTAGTTCATCAGGTACCCCAGTGCTTAGAAGCATAGGCACGGGCGTACCATAGAAAGGCACGGGCGTGACTGCAGGAATAGTACGCCCATGTCTGAGAGTAGTACAACTGTGCACTAGTTGTAGGCATGGGTGTGCCTTTGTTAGGTACGGGCGTACCCTAGCCCTGTTCAGTTTACTTTTCATCAGCAGCAACATGTGTTGATATATACAATTGATATTGTTCTAGAAACTAGTTGTGGACATATTCACTAAATCATTATCATTTGTGAATCAATTCATATCATACTAATCATAAGGTGAGTCTTCTAGACTACTTTTCATATCCGCAGCATGTGTGTTATCATATCAGATTATTAACATGTAATGTTATTCATATGTGTATTATCATACTGCTATGTGCAGTAAGGCTCAGATGTGATACAGTACTGTGATATATGTGGCTGCCTTGGGTCTAGAACCAGAGGCTAGCATTGATTACCTGACATACGTGTATATCTTTATATGATCTTATACGTATGTTTATATGATTGGCAGTCTGGTTTACTCACTAAGCTCTCGTAGCTTATCAGATACTATTTTTTAAAATGTTTTGCAGGTTTCAGCAAATACAAGGGCAAAGCTTCGGTTTGACTACATTTTTTATAAACTTTTGAAATACTTAACGCCTGATTTGTAAACATCAAGTTTTTTGTACTAAACTTGTGGTTGTACTTATGTGTGTATCTTTGGATACAACAGGTTTTCAAACAGAATACCATTCCGCTTTTGAATAGAACTTCAGATGTGCAAACTTATATGTGGTTTTATTTCAATTATCAAATTTTAGAATTTGGGGCGTTACATAATTGCAAGTGCAGAGCAAGTCAGGTCAGAGATTGCTCTAGGAACATAATATAAGGCATCTCATGTCTTTAAAAAGTTCTAGCATGATGGTAAGGTTGTTTTGTTTGTTGAGGAAGTATCACATGTTAATACTGTTGCTCATATACTTAATACTGATAGTGGAACTATCTTAGTTAACATTACTAATACTAATAGGTTTGTTTAATACTGTCTTGCAACTTAATGCTGCTAGGCTTGTTAATACTGCTTAACTTTATTAATACTGCTTAACGTTATTAATACTGCTCTCAATTTTTAGTACTGCTTGTTTCCGTTAGTACTGAAAAATGTTTAGGGCCGTTGGAATTGCAGTTATTGCAGGTGCCGTTGGAAGATATTTTAGAGTATAAAAGCTAAATTAGGAAGTGATTTCAGTGTTACGCAAACAATCTTACACCAAATTTCTTGATTTCTTGCTGATCATACCCATCTTCTTGATTTCTTAGAAACCCTAATGTTCAAGTTTGCATTCCATATCTTTCTCTCACAACATCAAATCTGTTAGAATGACTTCAGGTTCTTTATTCTCCTCTCAATCGAATGTCGGCCTAGCGCGATCAGCAAAATATGCTTGCTATGTTGGAAAAGGTTGAGGAATCAACTGGATTCCATGAGATCATTGATTTCTTGCGCATGTCGCACATCTTTTATACACCGACTTTAAACCCAACCATATACACTCATCATATGACTGACTTCTGGGTCACTGCATCCTCTGAGGAATTCGAAGGTTCTAAGTGCATTAAAGCAACCGTTGCAGGCAAGCCGGTGATCATAACTGAAAGTTTGATTCGCATGCATCTCAGACTGGATGATGCCTCAGGTATTGAAACTCTTTTCAAAGACTTTATTATTGACTTTCCAAAAAGCCCTCCTATCGCCTCAATGGAAATTTCTTGCACACACTATACAACAATGCAATTCCAAGAAAAGAAATGCATGGAATGAATTTGGCACAATATTGGTCACTGCGTATGTGTGTTTGGAAACAAATCAAAAATTCAACTTTTCTCAAATGATTTTAAAGGATTTGGTGTGGAATATCACCGATCCTTCAATTTTTTTATGTATCCACATTTCTTGCAAACGCTTTTTGATGTTGAAATTCACGGCTTGTCATAGCCCATTCAAAAATATGTGACATCTTTTCATACAAAGAAAGTTTTTGCAAATATGAGAAGGTTAGTAAAAGATTTTTTTGGCTCCATCACTCCTCTGTTTTCTACAATGGTAGGAGTGACCACTGCATCTGGTAACGGAGCAAGACAGCAGACCTCATTATGTAGCACACCCATTGAGTCCCTACCCACACTAGCCTCACTACAACGACTACCTCGGTCACCTATTGCTCAACCACAACCACTAGCCCTTTCTCTAAGATCTTCAAAAAGGAAAAGGACTGCGAAAGTTCCTTCCTCTCCCAAGTCCTTTACCCCTCAAACTGAATGTCCTTAAACGAAGGATTCTTCATTTGAGATTATCAAAAGGGAAACCAAAGAGCAGTCTCCCAAGCTCAAAAAGGTTATCACCAAGGAGATGAGTGATTATTTGGTGAGGGCTCATACTATTGAGAAAGTAGAAGGTACTCCTCAGGTCAGTATGAGCATAATTAAGACCTGATCCAAGGCAACCACCAACAAGGGTGCTTCTTCAGAAACTCCCTTTCAGGAGGGACCCATGAGCTAAGAAACCAAGGGGAAAATATATGTTCAAGCTAGGCCTGAGATTGCTTCTACTTCAGTTCCCAAGGATTCCTTTAGGATGGTAAACACATTTGATATGGATGAGGGTAGTGTTGACTACACAAAATTAACGGCTATGATCAAAACTATCTTAAAAGAACTTCTATCCCAAAATGTTATTCTCGCTCGTCAAAGAAAAGAAATTGTTATGTTAAAAGCCCAAATGTCCAAGCTAATGAAGGACAAGAGGAAAAAGGAAGAATCTTCCTCTAGCTCTTCTAGTTCTTCTGAGGGTGCTCCCAAAAAGGGGGAGAAGTCAAGTCAAAAGAAGATGAAGCAGAGAAACCAGCTGAAGAAGATAAGGCAGATGATAAAGGTAGACGGTTTGAAGCTGAGAAAGAACAAACTATATTCAAGCCAAGGCTCTTAAGGCCAAGATGGAAGGGAGTAGTAATTGGTGGAAAAAAAGAATCATCAAGTGCTGCAGATTCAGAGATCGTTGAACTGGATTCCAAAGACAAAGGAAAATGTAAAGTTGTTGCTGAGCCTTCTAAAAAGCAAAAGAAACAAATTGATGCTGATGAGAAATCTGGAAATAGATTTGCAAGAAGAAGAAGAGAGATTAGTTCATGGACAGTTTGAAGAGGTTGAAAAGAAGGAGTGTGTTGAAGAAGGGGAGAAAGTGGAAAAAGAGATTGAGAAGGAAGAGGGGAGAAAGAGGAAAAAGAGAATAAGTCACAAGTTGAAGCTGAAGAGGTCAGGCCTAAAAGTCCAACTACTATAAATGTTATCATTATCTTTGAGGAAGTGATAGACTTTAAGTGTTAAACGTCTTGTGTTGGTAGACTGGGATGTGGTGTTAAAGAATGATGAAAATGAATACAGATTGGTCAGAGCTGATAAGAGTGAAGTTTGTTATCATAATTTTCTAAGGATTCTGAAGAAAATTGATAGAGAAGATCTTGAAAGAATGTATAAGATTGGTTTGAGTAAGTATGAAGAAATGGTTGATGATGAATTGGATGAGTTTGATCCTTATGTGTTGATGTAGATAGCTATGAAGTTCATGTTCATGATGTTTGATCTAGTGAGAGTTCAGCCTTTGTTCAATCAAAGTGGTGTTTCTTTGATTGTATGGATGTTGTAGGAAAATTGTGGAGTTCACTATGTATTAACGTCAAATGGAAGCTGTGAATTCTTTTTGGTGGAAAAATATTACAATCACAGCTTGGAGAAGTTAAAATTAATGATTAGTGTGAAGCTGAGTGTTGTTAGAAATTCTTCAATGGTTGTATATCTTACTTCAAGGGTGAGATATTTGATAAATGAGAAGGTGAGAAGAAAGTGAGGAAGAGAAGTTTTGGTTGCATCCCCAACATATAATCTAAATGAATAAGAAACTTATTGCTTGACAGCATAAGTTTAGGGGGAGATTGTTGGGTTAAAAATGTTGTTTGAATATTGTTTGTAATTAATGCTGACTATATTAAAGGTTACTACTAGTGTTTAGTATTAATACAGATTGAATAATTTAATATATTTGTATGTAGTTAGTACTGATGATCAAAGTTAATACTAGTAATGTTAAAGTTAATGATGCTAGTTCAAAGTTAATGCTGCTACAACAAACTTACTACTGTTTGAGGAAAGTTGATGATGTTATTGAAGAAAACAGAGTTAATGCTGCTAATCGTGATAAGGATGAATTCCTTCATTTTATGGATGATAATCATGGATAAAATGTGTTGTTATCTATCCGTAAAATGATTCTCTTAGCGTAAATAGTTGATTCTGTTTTGTAATCATTTCGGTTATAAATACTTGTATGTACGTAGATATCAAAAGCATAAGAGTGTGATTAGTATTTCAGCCTTAAGATTTATTCTTGATCCTTACAATAGAGAAGTATTGTATGTCTGTTGAATCATTGATAATCTACAGATTGGGGCTTTGATTGTTATTTCTTTGTAATTGTTTGAATCAAGTGATCAATATAATATTCCTTGTTACTCAAAGTGTTGTTCCGCAAACTTTTTTGTTTATTCTTGGATTGTTCGTGTGTGTGTGTTTAATAGTTTGTTAATCTGATCCTGACATCTTATTTTAAAAAACAAAAAAACCTAAATAAAAATGCTTAATGTTATCATATGACCAAAAACTTGTTTTGATTGATATTAGGTTTCATATGTTGCTTCCTTAACTTGTTGTGGCAAGTTACTTATCATGGGAGATACTAAAAGAAGAATAATTAAAATACCAGAAGAGCTTGAGTTACACTAAAACACATCACCTCTTTTACATATCCAATAATAAATGCTATTTTAGTAATTAAAATGAAATCAAAGGAGACATATATAAACCCTTCAAGGGTATGAAAGTAATTTAACACAAATGTCTAACCCAACCCTAATTAAAGCTACCGTCCCCCAAAAAACTGCATATTACGTATCCCAATTCCTAAATTCATCACCTCTTCATCTCAATCTCTTCATTCTTTCTTCCTAGATCTACCAAAACCCATTTTTTTTCATCTCCAAAAATGACAGCTACTCCATCCTTTCCATCTCGATCTTCATCTTCATATCTCAATATATATCTCCATATGTAAATATGTACATTGATTATATGGCGGCAGCGGAAGTTTTAGGTGTGACAATAGTGATCATGGTCTATTTTCTGTCAAAAACTTTTGGTGTGCGGCGACGGTGGTGATTGATTTCTGAAGAGACGAAACCATCAGCGATATCTCCATCATCAATGACCACCACTGCTGTAAGGATGAGCATTTTGACCGAAAAACCAAACCGGAACCGGTTGGAACCGGGTTAGAGTATTCGATCAGGTTATCGGTTCTCCTAAAACTTAATTTTCGGTTTTCGGTTTTGGTTATCGGGTAGTTAGGTCTTAGAACCAGAAGTCAATGGTATGTGATTTTGTATTTGTCATCTATGAACTCTTATTTTTGGTGATATGGTTGGTTATTGAACTATTATTGTTGGGGATATGGTTAATGGTTATTGTTTGTAAGAACGAAGTCAACGAACTATTATTTACTGGTCATATGTTAGTGTCGATGATGCATGTATGTTCACTTACGATTTCAAGTATTTTTAGTGTTAAATTTAAACCGTTTAGTTTTTTGGTTATTAGTTAACCTTTATTGGTAAAAAACAACTAATATAAATATATCATATTTTCCTTTAATAACAAAAATATTCACCGGTTATCGGCTCACACTCTTGAAACCGGTTCCAAAGTAAATTTTCGGTCTCATCCGGTTCTATACCCGAAATAACCGGTTAATAACTGCAACCGGAACCGGTTATCTTATATCGGTTCAGTTTTCGGTTCTAGCTTTTACCAATTTCGGTTATCGGTTCCAGAACCGAACACACCCGTAGCTGATACCACCATCATCGAGCACCAACCATCCACGATGCTTACGAAGTCGGTTATTTTTTGGTTTTTTTCTAGATCTACCATCATATTTCGATGATATGTATTTTTTCCCTATATTTATCTTCGATCTCTTGATTATTTTTGAATTTGTTCTCTAAGGTGGATGCACCCTTATGTTCGATTTTATTAGATCTAGGGTTTCCTTTTTTCCCTTTTTGTTAAGCTACATGTAATGCTTTGATACATTGTTCATCAGTGAATTATCGTCGAGTATCTTGGATCTGCGTGTCTATGTGCGTATTCATACAACGAGTTTTTTAATTTTATTTATGTACATGTACATTCTACATAGGTAAACGCATCTAATCTAGTGTGATAAACTAAGAAATAGGAAAGCATGTTTGGTTTTCTCGTGTTGATGTATTCTACTTAAATAGATTGTGTTATTTGTCTCACGTGTTATTGTATTTTACTTTAGAAGCTTGCTAGTTTGGTGTTTTAATATAAAATTTTGTACTATTGTTCATTGTTGAACAATTGTTTAATTTCATCCCATTTTTTTATTTTGTTTTTAATCTTGTTTAGTAAGAACTAATATTCATTCTATATTAATGAAGAAAGTGAAAGTTTACAAATAAAAATTATAGAAAAAACTCTTTACTTTTTTTTCCCTAAATGTGACCATCATTAAATAACTAATAAAACATAAAAAAAATTATAAACAAACCCAGGTATTTAAATTGAGTTGGATGTTAACCAATGCACTTGTATAAAAGAAGAAAAGAAAAAAAACAGGGGAAGACAAGTGATTGAAAAACTAAAGAGTGTTTACTAGTAAACTAATGCACCACAAAATAATAAGAGAATAAAATGAAAATTTTTTTTAATTAAATTATGTTTATAGTGAACCAATGCAAAACAAAAAAAAAGTTTGAAAAAGATAAAATAGGAAAGAGAAAATAATAAAAATTTAATTAGAAAGAGAAATAATTGTTTGACTATAATACTATTTCTTTATAAATATAAATAAAAAATATTATTAACTATAACCGTTAGATCAAAATATAATCGGAGGTTAAAAATACTTCTCACACTTTTCGTAAAATCAATATTTTTCGTATGAACCCTCCTACATACATACATACATACACACATACATACATACATACATATTGGGAATAGTTCATTTGAGAACCAGTTTTATTAAGAGTACCGCGAAAACCGTTTGTGGCCATTGATCATAATTAATCAAAGATT
This sequence comes from Drosophyllum lusitanicum, assembly GCA_032274825.1. NCBI lineage: Eukaryota > Viridiplantae > Streptophyta > Magnoliopsida > Caryophyllales > Drosophyllaceae > Drosophyllum > Drosophyllum lusitanicum. Next base: position 1,128 of record JAUEJL010140575.1, on the reverse strand, counting down.
GATATTAATTATGGCAAACATGTAATTAATTAAAAACACAGTCGTCATTTTCACTTTTCAAAAATGTTGGAGGGTCATTTTAGGCAAATTGTCTAAATAAAGGGAGGAACACTTACCTCCACTTTCTTAAAACTAAAATATTTACCAAACGCAAAGGTATTAAAATATGAAAATTATACCAAATTAACGAGAAAAATATGTTCTTTAATATGACACCCATACTGCTATACTTTTTCAATGAAAAAAATTCGTTTCTATTGGGTTTTTTAGCACATTATGAGATGTATGCACATGTGCATATAACACTAGATTTTTTTCAAGCATATGCACATATGTATATATATGCACGAGATGAACACGTGCATATATGCACATATGTATATATGCACAAGATAAACACGTGCATATATGCACATATGCATCTAGGTGTGCATGTGCATATATGCACGAGTTGTATGCAATGCACTGTGTATATATGCACCCAGACGCGCTTATGCTAAAACAAAATCTAGTAGTATAAATAGGTTATGCATATATGCACTGTACATTGTAACTTTATTGTATGTGCAGAAAAAATCTAATGTAATATGCACATGTGCACCTATCCACACCTGTGCTTGAAAAAAAGTGAGTGGTACGTGCACATGTGCACATATATGATATTGTGTTGGAAAAAACCCCAACAAAAATGATTTTTTTAAACCTAGTGGTACGTCTACATGTGCATATACATATCTGCACGAGATGCACATGTGCACGGTGCATATATACACCTAAACACACCTATGCAGTATGAACAAGTGGTGCACATATGCACTTGTGCTTGAAAAAAATCTAGTGTTATATACACATGTGCATACATCTCATGCTGTGCTAGGAAAAAAACTCGGCAAAAATGAATTATTTTTTTTGAAAAGTATAGCAATATGAGTTTCATATTAAAGAGCATATTTTTCTCGTTAATTTGGAATAATTTTCATATTTTAATACCTTTGCGTTTGGTAGATATTTTAGTTTGGGTAGTTGGGTGAACATGAACGTAAAAGAGAAATGCTAAATTATAAGTTTACTCATGTTCTCACCGTCGTACATTTTAAAAGGGTTCTCCCTTAAACCTCACCATCTATC
>JAUEJL010140574.1:0-23012 GCA_032274825.1 Drosophyllum lusitanicum | reverse complement strand
TCTAAAAACAAATAACTATTATTAAAAACTCTAAACCAATATAAAAAAACCACTAACCTAAACTACTAACTAAAACCGTAACCTAAACCACTATTAAAACCACTAACCTAAACCACTAATTATTATTAAAAACTCTATAAAATTGAACGGTACAACTTTGACAGTCAAAGGATACTGACAAGCTGGGAATGGGACTCTCGGTTTGTCAGTAGGATTTGACAACCCATTCACGGACCACAAGACAATGAAAAACATTCTACTTTTTTAGAAACTGGGATTCCCATTCCCGGTTAGTCAGTGACACAATGTTTGTTATACAGTCAAGTGCGCCATGTGTCATTTTTGAGGAAGAAACCGGGAATGGTATTCCCGAATACCATATAACTGAAATAAAAAAAAAACGTAGTTTTGCTAATTTTTTTATAAAACACTTTATTTCTGAAAAAAATTCGACATCAAGTGACTAAATTCTGAAGCTCAAGAATGCAATCATCCCTTATAATATTCGAATCATTTATACTTGTTTAGTTTGCCTAATTTACATTGAAATCGTTTCTTTCCATAGATTCGACTTCACAAGCTTTCTGCTGTTGCATTCGTTACGATTGTCTTCAGCCAACGTGACAATGCAATCAAGAAGGGTGTGTAGGCAAAATAACAAGTGAGAGTCCACGTCACCAGACCCTAGACAAAAGAAAAGAAAAGGGAGAAGTATATGTTGATCCATTAAATAGAACAATAAGATACGTGGTTATAAACTTTGGAGAAATAATCTGTGTTGTGTTGTTAAAAATACATGATTAGGTGTTCTTACACTCCCACATCACTTAAATGGAGATGTATTTATGTGATTTTAGTGTTTACCTTTTTTTAAGTGATATGGGTTTAACAACACCTAACTTAGGTGGGGTTATAATCACAATTCACTTAAAAGGAGGGAAGTTAGGTGTTGTTACGAGTTTTTTTAAGTTATACCTGTCCCAGGATCTCAATGTTTGCCTGTGGATAGTACCATAGATAGAAGAATCTGAAGAAGACCATTACAAATAAACATCGATTATAGAAGAGAACAGGGAGAAAGAATTAGTAGAAGTTGCTTACTTCATTACAGGAATCTCAAAAAGCGGGCAGGCAAGACCAACAATGCAAGCCAACACGAACCCAAGCCTAGACCTGTCGAGGGCTAACCACATCAACTCAGCACCTGCAAACAGTACGTAGGCTTCCACATTGTCTTCAACTCCAGCTTTGTATAATTCAGCGCTTAAATCTAAGAACACCACCAACGCTCTATAGGGTGCACATGAGGAGTCACATCAACTCCAGCTTTGTTAAATCTGTTTATTTGTTTACTACATTCTAATATAAGAATAACCTGTTTTGGGATTGTTTTAGATAATAATTACTTGACTACTTATTTCCAAACATACTCATACAGCTTATTGCATATAAGCAGATCAATAATCAGTTTTAGGGGTGTTTGTTTTAGCATATTATCGGCAGAATTCTCAAAACCTCTGTCGCTCCATCCCCACAGCTCGTCATAGTTTTTATAAGCTCTAATTTCGGCTTATTTTCTTGTTTATGTCATAATAGCTCATCGATCAGAAAATAAGCGAAATGAAAAAAAAAACGGGCTTTATACAAAATAAGCCTAGGATATACTTACAAAAGGGAAGAAAGGACTTTGAGGAAACCATCTTCATCTTGAGGAGGCGTGGCCGTAGGTAAAAACTTGTGATCGAGAAAAAGTTGCAGCAAACCAACAGTTGCGTAAAACAATCCAAGCAACGGAGGAACCTGCTCATATACATCATCATCAATCTTACCCAAATCGAACACGAAAGAAATAGAATTGAACGTGGATATATAGAGATTAGGGATTAGGGACCCAGATGTTGGTGTGCAGAGGACCGATATCTATGGAGCCATTTTGATAAACCACAAGATTAACCCTAGAATGAATTCCGTCGAGAAGGGGACCCAAAACGAAACCACACCCGAAGAGGCGGAGAGAAACGGGCGCCCATATTCTTTTTAGCTCCTGCTTCTTCTCACTGGCACTGCAACATGCAAACTGCTTTCGGCTGTGGCGCACGGGTACGGGAATCGGATGGAATCGGGTTGCAGAGCCAACACAAATATTCATCGTAAATTCAGTAATTCATACACTTCTGCTTTCCTCAATTTGGCACCATTTTTGAAGCTTTTTGGCCGTATAATAACAATGTAAATCCTCATATCGGGACCCACACATGTAAGTACGAAAAACCTTAATTTCCTCCCATGATACCTTTCTACTTTAGTTATGAATTACCTGTCACAGATGCTTGATAAAGAATTAACAGCATTTTTTTATAAATACTGTAACAAATTCAAACATTATATATATATAAGCAAACCAAACTACTCTCGTATCTCATATACTTTAAGGGTTTTGAAAAAAAAAATTATCTCCCTCTTTCCTCTTTTTCTCTCTCCTTCGGCGGCTTTAAAGTACCAAGAAGCATGTTTTACTCTTTGGCATGCTTAAGATGGAAGGAGGTGTTCTCTCCGTTACCAAATGGCCAAAACAGCATGCCAGGACCATACTTTACTCCATATGGCCTTACGTCATCACTCCTTTGATACGATTTCAAGGTTTCTGGATCGAGTTTTTTTTTAACGTTGCTAGTAAATAGTTAATGCGAATTCCTGATCTATTTGCTTAATTTTATGATTTAGGGATTCAGGCATTTCGTTAACTGCTTCAGTCCTAAGTTCATTATGTATTTGAAGTATGAACAAACTTTTTCTCTCCAAAAAGTGAATACTCGATGAAACGTGCTATCTAGACCAACTGGTTGAATGTCCACATGTATACACTTGAATAACGTATAAATCAATATATACGATACTCGATATATATTAATATAAAAATTCAATATATACATGAACAAAATACTTGAATATACGCAACAAGTTACAACGTATGAGACTATATATTTGAAATCTTTGGGGTTGGACATGTATTTTAGCATAAAAATTAATACCTGTTTGGTTCTGGTCTGAAACCATTCCAAGACCGCTTAGGCAAAACCCGATTGACTTCTATACTTAAGGCTGAATTATAAACAGTAAATTGGTATAATTTCAGCAAATCCCCGTTCGAGCCATCATAACGGACACTAACAAGCACACCCCTGATACAACTTAAATAGATTTTGCATCCAAGACACTTCAATTCTTACATTCAACCATACACCCAAAAAGGTGTTTCAAATTACTGAACAGTCTTGTATTTACACTAGGTATAATGTCGATTTGGCCTTTGAGCACTTAGGGCAGGCAGAACCCACCCAAGGAAAATCTCCATCCTACCTTGTACAACAATGTTAACCCAAAATAACCAACCAACTGCTGCTTGACTCCACATGGCAGTTACTTTTCACATGAAGATGAACAAGAATATGATCAGTACTGGTTTCCATCTTCTTGATGACTACAAGCTGCCAAAATCAATCCCGCAAGTAGCTGTTATATATTGATAAGCAGATACCAGTATCGTTTGGGATTGCTTATTGAACTGCTTATTAGTGTTTTTAGGAATAAGCAGTTTAGAATTCAATAAAACAAAAAAAAACCTCAATCTGATTATCCAAAACAGTACATTTCACTCAGATAAACAGTTTGTAAAAACAATCTCAAACACACTCATAATAGCTCATCACTATATCGAAACACGATAGATTGATTTTTATAAACAATCCCAAACACCCCTTATTATAAAAAAGTATATAACGATCCCATTGAGAATTAACATACTTTAATTATAGAAACCCTGAATGACTGAATCCTACATGAAGCTTTAGGAGAGTAAGCAAAAGACACGCCTTTTTTATTCAATCGAGTGCTTATAACTATTCCCAAAAGCAAATAAGAAAATGCAAAATACTCGCTTAGGTGTGAATTTTACCTGTCACACTAATAATGATATCAACTGTCGGTAGCCTTCAATTTTCGAGGCCTTTTATTAGACTGAGCTGGTGAAGATGGAGCTTCTCTTCCAGGTCCCTTCAAACATAATATAATATAAATGTTGAAGCTTGAAAAAAAACTAAATAGGAGAGTTGATGAGTTCATGTTAAGTAAATGTATATGTAGATGTATGGAGAGTTGACGATAGGCCGATAGCATACAGCATACCTTGCGTTTCTGGTCCCTTTTGCCAACTCTTTCTGCTGATATTGCTGGAATATAATTAAGATTAAAGCCCCCAGGGATTACAAAATGACCAAAAAAAAGAAAAATAATATTCAGAGAAAACATGAAACCACAACTAAAGGTCCAAGCAATGTACTTACCTCCAAAGCTTACTGAGTCAGGAACGAATGTACGGTCCTGATCCATGCCACGCTGTAAACGCTATCAGATCACAACAAAAGATACCATATCCAAATTCCAAAACATATGATATCAAAAGTAAAGTAGAAAATACCCCCCCCCCCCAAAAAAAATAATAATAAAATTCCACATTTGTATTTTAAAGGGGCTAGTAACAAACACCTTTGGCGTGTCTGGTGCTTCAGTATATGAACCTTCACGATAAGAAGAACCTTCCTCCTTACTTTGCAACTGAAAGAAATAAACAGGAAAAACTAGTAATGTCATAAGGTATTCATAATTGACAGAAACTAATTATATGGATGAACACAGAACAAAAGAATACCAGTTTTTGAAGATTTAAAAGAGTCAGTATCTCTTTTCGCAGTTCCAGATGCTCCGCGCAAACCGCTTTAGTTGGAACTTTGGGTTTCAAATTAAGCTGCACAAATGCAAACATTGTAGCTTACTGTGACTGCTAAATTCATTAAATAGTTTTCATGAGATGTATAGTAGATTAGTAAGATAACAAACAACAATATCTGGAGATAGATAATCATGCTTCTTAATATAAGAATATCTTTTATCTATAAATTGTATAGAAGAGAGTAATAACCTTAAGCTCTTGTAAGAATTGTTCAACACGCTTAATAGTTCGCAATCCTGCTGATGAGCTCGCAGCTTGCACCATTTGATCCAGTGCATACGTTCTCAAGTACACCCGAAGCTGCAAACAAGATAAATCAGCAAAAAACATTAATTTTCTCCCAAAATTTCTTTTAAAAAAATAAATACTTTAAAGGTTAAATTAATGTTGCATAATAAAAATGAAACAAGGATACAATTAATAGCGTGTAACCACGACATGCTTCTTAAACAGACAATTTCAAAAAAAACTCAAGGACTTTCACTGAATTCGCGCACAAGTAGTCGGACACTCGGACTTTTTTTGCATGATTAAATCCTTGAAGCTTTACAAACTTAAAAAAAAAGGCCCTCTTATAAAGTTTAGGGACTTGATCATACATAAAATAAGGACCTTTTCGAATAATTTCAAATGGTTAAAAAGCTAATGGATTCAGCAAAAATCAATTTTTTTTCCTGACAATTACCCATTTCAAAAACAAAGAAACTATCTATATCTAACACTTGTCGACATCATGTCAAAATTAGAAATATAGGACAAAGAGAAGGAGATTTTAAAACATATGGATATTCGTTATACCGAGCGAAGAGAAGCTGCTGCTGCTGCAGCATTGTCTGCCATTGACATCGAAGGTGCAACACCTGAAGTAACCTGCATATTAGAAGGTGATGCAGTATCCACAGGAGCCCTAGTTTTTTCCACTCTTTCCGGACTAGTATTTAACGTGATAGCCAACTCCGCATCTTGAGCAGCCTGAAAAACAATATATTAGTCATATAACAAGAGTCGTTTTCACACACAGACACACTTGCACACACACACATAGATAAATATTGCGTACGTTATATGTGTAAGGAGAGATTTAAAAGAAAATAGGAATACAGTACGAAGCTTACCTTGGTAGCCATACGAGACTCAGTTATTTTCTTAGCTTCAGAAAGAATCTGAAAGCAATAAATTAAAAGGCAACAAAAAATAAATTTTCATAAGAATATTAAAAGAAAAAAAGTATGATCATTTGCAGGGAAAAATGCATACCTCTGCATCTTTACGCTCTTGGTGCTTTGTCTGTGAGAGAACCAGGGACAATGCACGTTTACGCTCAATCTCTTGAGTGATGTTGTAAGGCTCCTACATAAAAATAAGTCTTGCACATGATTTGAAAAGCCTAAAAAGCTACATGGCTTATCTTTATAATTGTTAAAAGAAAATATAATTTAGAAAAAGAAAGATGCATATGTAAGAGAGACATACCTTAACAAGAGGGTGACCAGAAACATCAGCAGGAGATGGAGCCCTCGCAATCAATATTGCCCGAGAAACTGCAGAATGTGTGTATGCAAAAAGAAAATAAACAAGGATTAAGCTCTACTAAAAACAAATTACCCATTAGTGGCTTCCAATAATGAAACAGATACCAGTTATTACAAGAGAATAACGAATTAAATTACCACTATAGTAGCGATTCTTCAGTTCCTCCACTGATCGGGATGATGGAAATCTATCAGCAATTACAACGAAACGGAGATCAAAACGTTCACAGAAATCGAAGAGTTGGTCCGTCTCCTCTTTGGTCCAAGTCTGCCATAGACAATTTAAGATTGCTAAAAACAGATACCATAGAAAATTATTACTATGTTTTCATATGAATAAATAATAAAACACAGCTAACTACACATTTCATGCTTCAAAAAGATGAGACTTAAAACATAGAAAAAAACGAACTACAGTTGCCATGTCATTTTTAATTGAGGACCAAATTTCTTTAGATCATTTAAAAGGTTAAAGGCATACAGGTATAAATACCAAAGCCATAAAACAGTCGATATAAATATTATTCAACATATAGTTATATACTGATAATAAATTGCAATAACTTTTCCAGACACCTTATTGGCTTATTGCTCACAAAACGATCAAGAAAAGATATCTATAAAAAATTTCTGACAATATAAGTTGGTACTCACAGGATCCGTCAGATGCTTCTCATACTCCTCATCTGTGTACTTGATGACATCAACAGACTGCAGTATTTTCGTGTCAAAATCAACATGATAGTCAATGGCAAAAAAACAGAGAGACAGATTGCAGGACTGGTCCTTTATAGAGAAGATCTAGCATAGATATTTTGAATTCATCATTTATCACTTAGGGTAGGACCTATAGTATTTTATTGCTACAAATATGGATTATTGAAAAATTAAGACATGTATTGTGATAGTTCCCTTGAACTCCACACTCTTGGAATAAGTTCGGCAGCAGATCACAAAATCTTAGTCATCTTCTCGAATGGGGAGTCTGCTTTAAAATTAAACATCGTCCGCCCTGCACCCCCCCCCCCCCCCCCACCCCGCCCCCCAAGTTAACCCGGTGCTTGCTGTTGCACCAGGAGTTGTGAGGCCTATTTGGGTCGTGTTATAAACGACCTGGCTAAACTTATTGATGGCACAAAGTAAGTCGTGGAACAATCATACAAATACATATCTTAATTCTGCAATTTATGCAATTGTGACCCACAACTGCAACTACAATTACCACTAACAACTATTGTAGATGATAATGAAGATAAGAAGAAATATCCCAATGAATAAAAAGAAATAATTTACTACAATGCAAACTATTAAACTCAATGACTATAGCTTATGTGATTTTCTAGCAAATGTAGCTGCTAACAAAACAGATTCATAAACCTTTATTGGTATGTACCTTGTTGTACTTTGCAAACGAATAATCTCCTGTTGGTGGAGTTCCATTTACTACTCTGACCTATAAAAGTTTTAAAGCATAAGACTTTTACAGATACCTACAATTAACGATCCAGGTTGTATAAATACAAAAGGTACAGAATAATTTACCCAATGGTAAAGCTGCAAGTTATCTTTCCGAGCAGAATTTGTGAAAGAAAGCCATTCCCATGTTATCTGAAGAAAAAACCTCAAAATTGTCAAAACGTTAAATAAAATAAGTGACTAGCATGATAGTCTATCGTCTCAGACTCTCAGGTCAGGGTCCACTTTCCAAAGCAGCAAAGATTAACAGATACATGTGTCAACAGGCAGCAGACTTAAGCAAGTTGATGACTTCTACACTTAACAGGGCTCCTTTTTGGATAAATTTGACAACACAAGGCTCTAATTCTTCTTTTAACAACAGCAATGATTAGATTGATTAATCAAAAGATTACAAACACAACCATTCTGCAAGTAACAGAAAAGCCAAAACAGATACTTCTAATTAAATGGTAAACAACCTGAACCAATATTACAAGTTTACAACCCAACAATTCACACAACAATTAAACTCCAAGGCTTGCTTCTACTGAGTTTTGACACCAATTGATCCAATGTACTTTGAGCTTCTTGCATCTTCTTGACATCCAAAAGAATACTCGGAATTAAGCGTCACCAACGAAATTAAGATGCAATTTGTTTCCATAACCCAATATAAAAAGGAATGCAAACAGCAATTAACCGTATGGTGCATGGGATGATTCATAAGTAAATACTTAACATATACACAACTTGAACTCTAAACACGCATTGCAGGTCCAATAAACTTACAGTTATAGCCGTACACTTAAATTTTAACAACTTAGGAAAACATTAGTAAAGAACTAAAGATCATAAGCTAACCTTCTCATTTTCAGGTTGCTGACGCTTTTTCAATAGATTAACATCAATGGCAGGCATAAGAGGTGCCACACCACCTGTAAGCGCATAAACCTAGAACCAAAAATGCTTTTAGTTAATTTTTTTTTTCAAGAAGCCAAGCAATTTATACGTGTGATGTTACAAACCTCGCGAGAAATGCCATCGGGCTTTCTCTGAGAATCTTTCTGGGGTCTGGATTTCTTTTCCTGCGGTATGGTCAGTGAAATTTTCGGGAGCCCTAGAATGTCCTTGGCATCCATTACTGACGTTAGGGTTTTAAGTTCACTACTCGAGAAGCAGAATAATCTTTGCAAACATGAATGCTATAAAACGTGGTATTGAATTGAACTAAAAAGAATCGAAAGATTAGGGCTTGAATCAACAGATTTCAACGACCACGACGCTTGTTCGATGTCCGATGTTCGTACTTCATAGCTTCAATAATCGTTCCGAGTTCCGACTTGCCGACGTTGATTCGATTAGCATAGCATGAAATGAACAATCCAACTCAGGCCCATATTTTGTTTGTAAGGCCCAACTCATAGTGTTTGTCTGTCGGGCCTAATAAATTTTGACATTGTGTGACAACTGAACTCACTTACATAAACGGGCTTAACCCGTACACTGTACACACCACGTAAGGTATGGTGTACGTTAAAACTTAACTAGGCGAACATTTATAAGACATGTTTTTTGAGACACATAAAGGGTACAGGAGTATACAGACTAGATATATAGTTAATTTGTTGTAACGGATCTTTAGATATACCGAAAACGAAGATAATAATGATAAATTATGATATAAATATATAATTATGTGTTTTTTTATATTTTGTTTGCATAAGTGTGTGTTTATAATTTATATACAAAATTATCATTTTAAGTCACGTCTTATAAAACGTCATGACCTCGTTATGACTTTCAAGGCTTGATCAAGCCATTACGCCTTACGTATTTTTACAGCCCTAAATCTTTTAAACCAAATCAATATATTACTTATTTCTTTTTAATTAATATAAAAGTATTACACAAATGCATGACCAATTATATTGATGGAAAAGATATGCAGAAATTAGTATTATACTTATGGTAACCTGATTAGAGCAATTATAAAAGATATGAACAAATTAGATGTTGATGCAAAGATAATTACGCTTTACGTAGTTTTCCAAGTAATCTAACAATTGAAATTCTAGCTACAACTAATAAAGCAACAGTGTTACTTGAAAAGATGTTCCATGGTTGTTAAACACCTTTTGACTGACCAAAACATAGTTAAACTTAATTTAATAAATTAGGTGACCAAATTCATTAGCTGGCACAATAAATTTCCCAACCTCCAATGACTTGCAAAATCTTGCAAATCAACTTTAATACAGCTTTTAAAGGAAAGGGTAACACTATACATATATATCCAGGATTCCTATCTTCTCAAATTGCTTGCATTCATTGCTGTGTCTCATGGCTTCATTGGTGTTGCTATTGACAGCTCTTGTGAGGCATCATTATGGTTCCATCCCTCCAATTGATGAGGAGGCCCGGCCCAAAAGAGCTCGAAGAACCAAGTTTTTGTGTCACCATATCTCTACAACTCAACCCGACGAACACTTGTTTCCATGGAAGAATATGGATCATAACTGCATTTGGCCTGCATAGCAACGCGCGCTTGTAGTTTCCTACTTTGTGAATTTGGTAAATACCCTGTGACTTCAGCTAGATGCAACTATATTACAGTCTTTTTAACTATGTACCAGATTACAAAATAGGAAATAAATAAAATATAAAAAATTACACCTTGGACTTAAAATATGTTATTTTGCTGACTTTTTGTCATGGAGGCCACATTCCCACTTCACTTGATTTTTTAAATGTTTTCACCCAATTAACAAACAAATGCCCCCTTGTAATTCCTTATCATATACATCCTCTTTTAGAGAGGCTCAGATCCTAAACTGATGCTCATCCTGACATCCTCATGTTCCCCTACTTTGTAAACAATAACAACTTAATCTTATAGTTCCTTAAATGATGCTTATTTCACATGTTCTTCTTAGCACCTGCATATTCTATTACATGTTGACACGTCTCTAAATTACAAAACTTTTGACTGTATCAAGTGAATTATTAGAGGCTACTAAATATGAATCGCGTAAAATGGGGGCTTGTGTGGTTTTGGATGCTCGTTGGTGTCTCGGCATCCAAACCTTTGATAATTAACTTTGGTGATTCGAATTCCGACACAGGAGGAGTGCTGGCTGGTGCAGGACTTCCCATTGGACTTCCACATGGCATTACATTCTTTCATAGAGGCACGGGTCGTCTTGGTGATGGCAGACTCATCATTGACTTTTTCTGTAAGTTAATACTCTCCCCTCCATTTCTTGTTATTAGTTTGTCATAAACTTCAACCTGCTTTCGATATTTATTTTTGCCTTTTGGGGACAGGTGAACATCTAAACCTGAGTTATTTAAGCCCTTATCTGGAATCACTGGCACCAAATTTCACAAGTGGAGTAAACTTTGCAGTATCTGGAGCCATGACTCTTCCACAGTTTGTTCCTTTTCAACTTGATGTTCAAGTTCGCCAATTCGTTCATTTCAAGAATCGCTCGCTTGAACTCCTCTCACTCGGTAGCTTCATATATATTGTTTACCTACAATTTTATTATTAGTTTCATCAATCATATATATTAGAGACTAAATTAAGCATTAATTGTTGAAATCAACAGGTTCTGGGAACTTTATAAATGAAGATGGATTTCGTAACGCGCTTTACATGATAGATATTGGACAAAACGATCTACTTGTCGCACTATACGCATCAAATCTCACTTTTGCACCAGTAGCAGTCAAAATCCCCACTTTTATAGCAGAAATTAAACTAGCCATACAAGTAATAATCTATCTCTCGGTTTCATTTTAAACTTTTTTGTTTCCCTATTCAGGAGTAATTAACTAAGTACTATCTATTTACTATTTACCAATTACTCTAAGTGTTTGTGTTTATGTAAAAATGTAGAATTTATACCAGTATGGCGGGAGAAAGTTCTGGATACACAACACGGGGCCGCTAGGTTGTGCTCCTAAAGAGCTTGCATTACATGCACACAACAAGACTGACCTTGACAGAATTGGATGCTTTCGTGTCCACAACGATCTTGCCAAACTTTTCAACAAAAGTTTAAGTCGAATGTGCAAACAGTTGAAATCGGTATTAAAAGATGCAGTAATCATGTACGTGGATATTTACACCATCAAATACAATTTTTTTACCAAGCCCTCAAAATATGGTAAAAACACATTAAAGCTCACTTGAATTTTTGTTCTTTTTGGTGAATAACGCGACTAATGACTCGCTCGTGTTTACAGGATTTGTGGAACCATTTAAGGCATGTTGTGGATATGGAGGGCCTCCAAATAATTATAATGTGAAAGCCACATGTGGGCAACCAGGTTACAGTATATGCAATAATGTAACATCAGCTATAGTGTGGGATGGTGTTCATTACACAGAAGCTGCAAATAAGGCGGTTGTTGATACGATTCTCTCCACGCCATCGCTAAAACTAGAGCGGTTTTGGTCGGGTTGACACTATCATGTACTAGTAGTTGACATCTCAAAATTTTATTAGTAAGATGGATGGAACAATAATATGAAATTTAGTTTAATTTTGAGTATTTGAGATGTAAATAATGCAGATTTAAGTTAGTATCTGTCTAGTTACTAATCTGATCCTGCTTTAAATTGAATAATGAATTGCCATCCTTCATTCCCTCTACACACTACACATTACCATTTCACATTTTCGTATAAAAACATGTCATTTCCGAATTCCGACACAATGTTTCCACGTCAAGATTTTATATAGCAAGTAGAAACTCGAACTGTTTGAGTCGAGCTTTTATCTAGTTTAGTTTGAGCTTGTAAAATATTTTCAGCTGCGGTTTTTTGAATTACTCAATCAAAATAAAAATAGAATAATTATCCGCTGAAACGGTATCTGCTAGTGTGTGTGTGTGTGTGTGTATCCAAGCTCTTCAGACCAATCTCATGCTTATGTTGAACCCTTCTCGAGCTGAATTCGAACTAGAATCATGAAGACTTGTCAAGCATTCAAGCCGGGCTAAACTTGAACGGCTCCCGTGCAGCCTTGGTTAAAACTGTCGTGTTTTTGCTTCTTGATTATCTATATTAATATTGTAAACTCTATTAAGTATTGTCCCACATTGGACAAATGTGACTTATGCCGTCCTTGCCTAGGTGTTCTTAAATTGTCAGGAGAGTTGGTTGTTCATCAGCATTTTTGCATTCCCCTCACAATGAGGCGACACCTTTTTCATGGTGGCAACAATGAGTGGAGTAACCTAGAACCCTTATTAAGTAAATAAGTACATTACAAAGTCAAACTAGTCCGATATGAGACAATACTCGATAGATTCCAGTTGATACTTGTTGCAGTCTTTCATGCATTTAATTAGCTTCCCTTAGACCATCCGCAACGGTATGCAGACCAGCCGCATCAGTAGGGAGACCAGCGCTGGCTGGCTCCTCTACCCGCCAAGAACACCATCGCTGCATAGAGGGTAAGTGAGGGTTGAAGAACCGGCTGGTTTGGAGAGCAGTGGCGGGTTCGCTTTTTTTTTTCTTTTTTCTTTTCTTCTCTCTTTCTCTCTCTTAATTAATATATATTTTTTATTAATATTTGATGTGGGATGAAGAGGGTTGGATGTGGGGGTTTGTGAGTTAGAGAGGGTAAGTGAGGGTTGGATGCGGATGGTCTTACAAAGTTTTGTCCCATGCAACTTGCATGTGATTGATATGTTAATTAAAGACCATTAAGTCAATCAGTACACAACAACTTGATTTATAAAACTCCTAAAGTAGTAATCAACCAAATGTCCGTTTCTGATTTACTTCATATACAAACACAACTTGATTAATAATTCAATCAATTACCGCATGTTTGTTATGTTTGTATTCGATTTTTCAGGAGACACATGTATCCTTTAAATTACAACATCTGAACGAAAGTTCAGTAGTAGTAGAGTTTATCAATTAAGTATATGCATGATATGAAGACTGTAAATCATGTATTCTGGGGGGTTGTGTGGATTTGTATGGTGTTTGGTAGCTCAGTATCCAGTCCCATTAATGTTACCAGACCTGTGATTATTAACTTTGGAGATGCAAATTCTGACACTGGAGGTGTGCTTGCTGGTGCTGGACTCCCCATTGGCCTTCCACACGGCGTCACGTTCTTTCACAAAGGCACCGGACGTTTTGGTGATGGCCGACTCATCCTTGACTTTATTTGTGAGTCCGTTGTTTCTTTCTTCCTAACTTTGATAATTACATGCACATCCTTGTAAACTTTTGTCTTACTAGAGTTTTTGGTTATAGCATACGATTTAATTAATTACTAAAGAACCTTTGTCTTAAAATTTACTAGAAAAGCAGGTTTCATGTGAAGGGTATTGGTTCTACCTAGTCATAATAATGGCTTTTTAAATAACATGAAAATTCTTTAGTGGTTAAATCATTATTAAAAGCTTTAGTGATTTAACCGATACGAGTGAACATTTAAATTCAAAGATACATATATACCCACTTTATATTTCTCCAAAAGTTAGGGTCACTTTTATCATTTTAGAATATTCTGGCACTTATTTTGCCAGATTAACATAAATGAAACTAAATTGATACTTGAATGCTTTGAAATTTATGAGGTTTCGGTTTCGGTGTAGCATTTTAAATATTTTTATATGTAAGCTATGGCTGGCTATCTTCTCATTTTAATGATTCTATAGTTTAGGTAATCTCTATAGACACATGTTAGTCATGTAACAATACAAAACGGACAAATTTCATAAATCTTTAATATTGATTTTGGAACAGGTGAACATATGAACTTGAGTTATCTGAGCCCGTATCTGGAATCGCTGGCACCAAATTTTACAAGTGGGGTAAATTTTGCAGTAGCTGGAGGCATGATTCTACCACCATTTATTCCTTTTCATCTTCCTGTTCAAATTCGCCAATTCGTCCATTTCAAGAATCGCTCACTTGAACTCCTCTCACAAGGTATGCCCATCGTTGATTTTCTAAGTCCGTCCAGGGGTGGGCATGGCTCCTAGCCAGAGTCACCCGTGCAACAGGTCAAAACTATGTATGTGGCGCTAATTTTTTTTCAAAATCACATTTTTCTATAGAACACCTATTGACCCTACAAATTTCTATTTAGGTGCTATCAGTAAATGTTTGGGTTAAGTCCACCACTGGATACAACATTATTTTGATAAATACTACCTTTAGTTCATAACATAAAGCCCTTCTGTTAAATTAACAGGTTATGGGCACTTTATCAATGAAGACGGGTTCCGTAAGGCGCTTTACATGATTGATATTGGACAAAACGATATCTTAGAAGCATTATATGCATCAAATCTTACTTATGAACCAGTTGCCGCCCAAATTCCGTCTTTTGTAGCAGAAGTTAAACTAGCCATACAAGTAATCATCTAAATCTTTTGGTTTCATTTCATGTTTTCTGTTTGATGAGTGTATCATATCTACATGCTAATTTATATGTGAAAATGTAGAACTTATATCAATACGGTGGGAGAAGGTTTTGGATATTCAGCACAGGGCCACAGGGTTGTGCTCCTAAAGAGCTTGCTTTACATGCACAAAAAGAGACTGACCTTGATAAAATTGGATGCTTTAAAGTCCACAATGATTTATCCAAACTTTTCAACAAAGGGTTAAGTGGAATGTGCAAAGAGTTAGCAGTGGTATTAAAAGATGCGGTTATTGAGTATGTGGACGTGTACACAATCAAATATGATCTATTCGCCAACCCCACAAAATATGGTAAGAAAGCTCGGTTTATTTTTTATTATAAGCTTGTAAGTAAGAAAATAAGTTGAAAAAAATGGGTTAAGTTGGAGTTATAAGCCGCAATAAGCTAAATCAACACACCCTAGACTAACAGTTTGTGTTTACAGGATTTGTGAAACCATTTAAGGCATGTTGTGGGTATGGAGGGCTTCCTAATAACTACAACGTGAAAGCTACATGTGGGCAACCTGGATACAATATGTGCAGTAATGTAACATCTGCGATTATATGGGACGGTGTTCATTACACAGAAGCTGCAAATAAGATAGTTGCTGCCAAAATCCTCTCCATGCCATTACTAAAAGACACCATCAAGTACTAGTAGTTGATATCTCTAACATAAATTGTTGTAATTTTCAATAAGAGGAATGGATATTAATCTCAGCTTTAATATATAATAATTTGCAGTTCCGTCAAAATTTACATGTTTGAAATTGTATGCAACATTAGCTCTTAGCAGCATATAACTTGTATAAGAACTCACATTTATGTAAGGAATAACATATTTTGTTAAAGTGTTATAGAACTTTAAAACATTTTCTAAGAAAGAATGCTGAATGCCAATGAATTCTCATTTTTATATACGTTCGTTTAGATGAGACCTAGATGCACATATGAATCTAGGTGCACAAATATAAGCCGGAGTTACTACTACTTCTTCGAAACATTACCATCATTTGACCCTCACCTCAAAAGAAAAACACACACAGAGAGAGAGAGAGAGAGAGAGAGAGAGCACTTTGTTGTTGCACTGAATACATGGTTTTACATATACGTATTGCATTTCACAAGGGTAAGCATATTCATATGGGATAACAATTAGGCTGTTGTTTTACTTCTAGGCAATAGACACACAACTACAAGGAACAAATGAACAAACATAAATCCTTATCTCTATGCTTTTACAAACCAAGGAATGCACAATGCTTTCTGGCATGTTCCGGGACCAACTTCGTGAGCATCTCCACAGGTGCCCCTTTAAGCTCTATAAAAAAACAAAAATTACAAATATAGTTTCAGTATAAACAACATAAACTAGCCGAAATGCACACAACCTATTTCTCTTTCAGTTTTCATTACCGTGGGGTTTGAAATTGAAAAGCGGTGGAAGGAAACGCCCGTTTGGCAGCCTAGTAGCAGGATCACGTAACTCGTCAAAGAATGGATGAATAATTGCCTCCAACTGTACATAATACACCACATGTGTGAAATTCCTGCTTAGAATGCAAATGAAGAAAACTACTGAGATCTAAAGTTACCCTTTTATACTTACAGCGGTGCTTCGAAGATTAGGAGAATACTGTAGGAGCCTTGAAACAAGATCGACAGCCTCTGGAGGCATCCGCTTATGGAATATCTGAAAACGCATTTTTTACTATTTAGGTTGTGAATCTTTATGTAATTATGGAAGTTGTGAACAAATCTTAGCTACCTTATGCCATGGGTGAGCTTTAATCTGGGGAAATTTGTATTCTGTGTAGTTGGGGTTCATGCACTTGATCTCTTCCCGTGTTGGGGTACCCAAAACCTATGATCAAACAAGCAGACAGTTTAGACCAACATCTATGACCAAGTGTGCTTTTATATAAAACAGCAACTAAATCAATATCGTTTGAAGTTGCAAGGTAGCAAATGTGTCTTAAAGTTAAGTGTACATATTCCAGTGGTCAGTTTTCAATCATTTGCAAGTAGCAACTAAGTTCATAAACCAAGTTTGCTATATTTAGGTGACATGTTACCCAATAAACATTTCAAGCAACATTTGAGAGCACAAGTACCTTTATGATCTCCACTAGCTGGTCAACTCCACTCTCACCAGGGAAAAGAGGCTGAAATTACAAGAGAGACATGTAATGTCACAAATTAGCAGGAATGGAAATCAAGAAAAAGAAATAGCACAAATCATATCATCCCCAAAATGTGAACACCATCAGAATTAAACCAAAATGAAGAGTTTAAACAATAAACTGCATGTACTTTTATGATCACCAATAGAATGGAATGAAGGGACCGTGTATACATGTCAATAAGAAGCCCAACATATAGAAGAAAGATCCAACTGATGATTCCCTACCTGTCCAAGCAGCAATTCTGCCAAAACACATCCACCAGACCAGATATCTATCGCTGTCGTGTACTCAGTGGCCCCAAAAATAAGTTCAGGTGCCCGATAATACCTTGAACAAATGTAAGAAATGTTTGGCTCTCCTTTTACCTATCAAAAGGGTGAGACAACAAAATGTGAGACATCTATCAACATAACAACAGGAGCTGTTATATAAAGATTTGCACCAACCAAAACTTTTGCGCTTCCAAAGTCACATAGCTTGACCTGATGGGTATGTGGGTTTACCTGAAAGAAGAAACACAGACAACTCAGTAATTATCTTTACTCATCAACACCAATTTTAAAGTTAAACACATGATTTAAATTACTAAATCACTCATGACTCATATATCTCGTGTATAGCCCATAATAGAATAAGTGAGTTCACATGTGTCCTGCTTTACAAGTTTGACCAGACGTTTCTCAGGAAACATTTATCAATACAAAGAAGGCAGAACCTGTAGAAAAGCCTACCAGTAAATTTTGAGGCTTGATGTCCCTGTGACATACTCCAATACTACCATGAATGTAGGCCAGGGCTCTGAAAATCTGCAGCATAAGCAACAAGGGTCATGTCACGTGAAAGGAAAGATAAATTTTCATATGAAAAATATTAGAGCAGAAACATTCTTTATTATGATGGATAATAAGGGAATAATTGAGAAGAATTGCAAGTACTGAATTTTGACATTAAAAGATTAAAGAAATCAAACAAAAAGAAGATAATGTTACCTGGTAACTGTATAGTTTCACATAGATCATTGGCATTCTTTGATTCATCTTGTTGTAGTGTTTAATTACTCGATGAACAGTCTCAGGAACATACTCTAATACTAGATTAAGATAGAGTTCTTCCTTTTCTGTCGTTGAAAAGAAACAATGCTTCAAGGCAACAACATTTGGGTGGTCCAATACACGCATTGTTTGTAGCTCTCGGTTCTTGTACCTCTTGTCCTGGAGCACCTTTTTAATGGCAACGGCTTCTCCTGTTTCTAAGCACTTGGCCTGAAATATATTCATTGTACACAGAAAAAAAAATATAAGTTCCATGTATACTCACTCATACAGACAATTCAAAATTGACTATTTTTGCATAACTAACCTGAAACACAACTCCAAATGATCCATGCCCAACGACACGCTCAGCCATGTAACTAATTGTCTGAAGCAAAAAAAAAAAAAAAAACTGTCACGTCACTAACAACACAAAACAACTGATATATGGCTGTCCAAAACACACAAGAAAAAATTGCATAACAAGTTACCTGCTTTGGCTGGCCATTTCTACCACCAATGGTTGTCACGATTATATGCCCAGTCTCTGCCCCATTGCCATCAACTATGGCAGGCTCCATTTCCTAACATTAGAAAAATAAAAATTCAATAAAATCAACGAAACGACAATAAGAAAATAAATCGCAAATGAGATGAACTTTTATATACGATGAAGTCGCTAACCCTGTCATCCTTGATTTTCATGTCACTCATCTCATCAGGCAGCCTTTCAGCTGCAGCTGTATTTCCACTAGGTTCTCTTACTCCAGATGCGGGTACCGCACTTACCGAAGCCATCACCGTGTTAATTCAAGTTAGACAAGTATTTCTTGAGGTTTATGTTCTTATCTTCAAACCAAGAAAAAAAAGAGGTATAAATTTCACTAGTCATACATGAATTTGTCATTAAAAAAAACTGAAGATATGAACCACGAATCTAATAGCATACAAAAATCAAATCTCAAACAGAAATCCTAGTCTATTGCATTTGACTTTGCAAGTAACAGTTCCTATCATAACCAAATTGACCTAAAGAACTCGGAAAGAAACTAAGACGCACAAGTTAGTAATATAAAACATCAACGATTGAAAGCGAAGAATTAAAACCGTAGCGAACAGGTATTTTACGAAAGTAATTGAATTAATCATCTCATTATCGACAAATTAAAGGTGAATTTATAACAGATCTCACAGAAAAAAATCATAAAAAAAACTAATAAAACTGGAAATTGAAACAAGTAGAAGTAACAAGAGAGGGGGATCTGGAAGTATAATAACAAACATAATAATTTAGCAATATAAAACCCTAAGAAGCTAGTAATTGAGATTAGAAGATACCGATGATTATGATCGTTGAAGTGAATAATTGAGAGGAAATATGTGTGGATGAAGATGAAGATGGAGTAAACAAAATTGGAGAGTTTGGAAAGGATGATTCAATGCAATCATAGAATATACATTGGGAAGAAGAAGAAGAAGACGACGACACTCTCTCTCATCTGTCACTTTTGACCGTTCAAAGTTTTCTTTTTTAATTCCAATAAACAATAATTTGTATGCAAGTGAAAATTTTGTATTGGTCAAAAACGATGGTCCACATACATTCAACCTTTTACCACATTTTAATCACGCAAGTTAATTTAATATGCTATCGATTTTTGTTAATTTAAGGTTTTCAAGTTGGGTGCTACAAATTTGGACCCGTTACTCTACTATATTAAACATATCGTATTAAATATTAATTAGTTACACTTTTTAATTGAGCTCTTGCAACTATGAATTTATTAAAAAATTGGCAGTCGGTTAAATAATATGAGTTCAAAATTATTCAATTAGAAGACAAAAAAATCTTTCTTTTAGAGAAAATGTTACACTTTGTAAATCGGTGTTAGGAAGTATTCCTTTGTATTTCCTCTCGCTTTTCAAAACTCCTCAAAAAGTGATTGAAGCTTTAGAAAGTCTTGGAAGAAAATTTGTTTGGGGAAGTACGATATCAGGAAGGCCTAAAATTTGTTGGGTAAATTGGCAACAAACAATTGCTCCAAAGAAATATGGTGGACTTGGAATTGAGTCATTAAAGGCTACGAACATTTCTTTACTTGTAAAATGGTGGTGGAGATTTAAGATTAAAGACCAAGCTTTGTGGGTCAATGTGATTAAAGCAATTCATAGTGTAACTGGTCGTGATTCATCTTTTCCGGCTAATTATAGAAAATTTGGGGTATGGTTAAATATTGCTAAAAGTGGAGATTCACTACTTCCCTTTAACATCAACTTGGATGAACTCTTTATCCGAAAAGTTGGTAATGGCAACGATATTTATTTCTAGAATGATCGTTGGGCAGGATCAACACCTTTAAGCTGCATCTTTCCTAATCTGTTTGTTATTGAAAGCAATAAAGATTGCATCGTAGCTTCTCGAAGGGCCACTGGTGGTACATATTGGGTTTGGTCGCGGTCGAATACTAGGGTTCATGTATCGCATCATGGCGGAATTTTAGAGTTGGAGAACTTCATTTAACATGTACATTTTTCATATCAAGAGGATTTGTGGAATTAGGAGGGTGATGTAAGTGGTAAGTTCACAACTAAATCTTTGAGATTTATTATTGATAACACATGGTCTGCACCCACTACAAGTAATTGTATTTGAAATAATTGGCTTCCCCCCAAAGTCAATTGCTTTGTGTGGAAAGTACTCTTGCATTGTATTCCCACCAGAATGAATTTAAGTTCGAGGGGCATTTCAATTTCGTCAACCATATGCCCCTTGTGTCAAGTTGAATCAGAAATAGTGGAACATCTATTCCATTCTTGTCATGTGGTGAATGAAGTTTAGGATTGGTTGTTTAATTGGTGTAGGATCAAAGTTCCTTCTCAAGCTTCCCTTGATGAATTTTTATACCAACTTTTTGAATGTGGGAGAACCACTAAAAAAGGAAATTCTTAGAAGCGGGTTGTTGGTTATTTGCTGTAGATAGTTTGGAAAGCTAGGAATGATGTAGTTTTTTACCAGAATAGATTCTCAGTGTTGAAGGTGAAATTCAAGCCAATCTTTTTACTTGGTTGAAGTTTAGAGCTTAATGTAAACTTTTAGTATGGTCTATGTGGTGTATTAACCTTTTATGTTCATTTTGATAGCCGCAACTAAGAAACAACTCTCTCACACTCTTTTAGAATTTAGATACAATGGCTCTAACTAAAGCAAAAATATCGTTTGTCTCTCTCATTCTATGTTGTCGTCTTAATGGTAAGTTCCTATATCCTAAAACCCGAAATCTTGATGTGAAGTCTCGAATTAACTCTAGTGAAGTCAATTCATATAAGGGTTATGATCCTGTTGTGTGATTTATTGAATAAATGTTAAAGTCTCAATCTCATAGTCTCTTGCTCGGGTAATTTTCTAAATAAATGTTGATAGTAAGCATGGTTATGTATTATCCGTTAAGAACTGTAGTATATTGATTTACTCGATTATTTTCTGATTTAATATAAAATTGCATACTGCTATTTACTTATTGTTAACATTTGAAGATTTAGTATGAATTCATGATAGCACATTATTGTTAACACTTTAAGATTTTGTTTACATTTGATACTAACTTGGCAAATTTACGGTGAAAATGGAAAAAAAAAACTTACTAAAGCCAAATTTGTTGGACTAATTTGACAACCGGATTAGTTTGGCCTGACCCATTTTAAGCCGATACGATTCAATGAGCTACCTAAGTCATGTTACCATCTTAAACAATATTAACAATACCCCTAGTGAAAATTTATGAATCCGCCGCTACACATACTATCTCTTATTTCTTATCAAGTCACTTTTGCTTATCCACATTTCAACCAATAAACTACTCATATTTTTAACTCATTCACTCTTACCTTAATTTTTTATATTGAAAACGTGCATGTGTGAGTGAGAGAGAGAGAAGGACAAGGTGTTTGTGTGTGAGATAGAGATAGATAAGGAGATGGTGTGTGTGTGTGTGTGTGAGAGATAGAGAGAGAGAGAGAGAGAGAGGGGGGGGGGATAAGTAGCGAAGAGTGGACATGATAATGGAGTCCGGAGTCGGGATCTTAGAGGCTAAAGAAAGAGGAGCTAGGAAGTGTTGGTCGGGGCCGTAGCCACACATATAAATGGTTTCTACTTGCTCACGTGGCAAATATTTATTTGACAAATTAATTACTCATGATATAGAAGACGACATATAAGCTTGTTGAAAAGTCGTTTTTTGTTAAGAAATTTATGTATGTTTATATATATAAACGTAGTCAAACTAAATGAGTCTGACTAAAATGAGAATGGGTTGTTCAGCTACACCTACTCTTATAAAAATTTAAAAGTTCAAATTGTATTAAAATACAATTAATTTTATCTTAGTTATCATTATATATAATCAACTTTATTTTCTTAAAAATAATACAATCAACTTTCATAATCCTCACATTGTATGCAACTTATTGTATACTATAAAAGTTATGACAAAGTTCATTATATACAATGGTAACTAAACAACAGACACATGAAAAAGTTGTTTGCATACAATGAGAGAATTATGAAAGTTAATTGTA
>JAUEJL010140563.1:0-10800 GCA_032274825.1 Drosophyllum lusitanicum | reverse complement strand
CCAAACACAAGATGGGATTTTAAATCCCACTAAATGCAAATCCCACCAAATACCAATCCCATTTGAAATCCCAATCCTTTCAAAAACAATACTTGAACCAAACACCCCCTAATGGTATAAATTTATCATAGTTTTACTATATATAGCAATAATAAATATAGCTTCAAATAATTTTAGAGTTTGAATGTATTTAAAGTATAACTTTGGCTGACTTCTTATAACTATCGTGATTTTTTCTTATTTACTTCTCAAATGTAATACAAATCCATATCAACTTATCAAATATAATACATGTAATGTGGTCTAATAGTCTTGTTTCTGTTTTGGATTTAAATAAGGCTACATAGTTGTTCCATGCTTCCTGTTTTGATAAGTGTGACAATAAGGCAATTTTCCTCATGCTTAATTGGTGGTTCCTAGTTACTTTTTTAATTTTATATTGGATGTTTTCTAAGGATTATGTTATTCAAAATGTAATAAACTATACCATGATTGTTATTATGTATGTTCATCTTTTAAAATTGTTTTTAAATGTACTAAACTTTTCACAAAGTGTCATTGTATATATTAAGTTACTATTTCATCAAGTTTCAGATAACATATTTCTTTTTTATTTTTAGTATTGAGTATTATTATTATTATGAAGATGATGATGAAGATTTAAGCATCCGAAACCCTGATTTACTATTTTTGTTCACCAACTGATCCATTGAACCTGCAAATTACACAACCCAATTGAAGCTACACATCTAAGAACCCCAATCCTGGACATTGGTGGCCACCTCTATTGAAACTCAAATCAGATTCCCAGATCTATAGACCTGCAAAACTCGAATCTCGTATCAATTTTTAAGATCGATGGACTTGCAAAACCCCTTTTTTGATTTCCATCATATTCAACCGAAAACCCTAGCGAAGTGCAAAGAGTTCAATCGGATTTCAGATGTGGAATCAGTTTTTTTAACCCTCGAATGTGAACCCTAACAAAATCCAAAGAAATGTAAGTTTTGAAGATGATGCGATTCTATATATGCTACTAAGGTTTTTTGTTTCAAAACCGACTTGCAATTAGGGTTCAAAATCAATTGGGCAGATTTGGGATGAAGGTTAAGAACAAGTCGTAGATTTGGGATGAAGATCAAGAACAAGTCGCAGAGAATTTAGAAACCCAAAACTAGAATCCATACGAACAAGACTCTAGCGATGGGTGCTTGCGAGAGGATTTATATAATGGGCTTCTTGAATGTGATGAATAAAAAAAGCGATGTTTAACTTGCTGCTTTTTTTTTTGTTCTTCACTAGGAAGAAGACGAGAAATAAGAATAATGATAATAATAATACTCCTTAATAACTATAATAATTCACCTCATATACACAATAATACTTTTTAAAAAGTCTGATATATTAAAAAACAATTTTAAAAGGTAGATACATATAATAATATTCTGGAGAATATAACCCCGTTTTTTGATGTGTATAGGGTTCATCACTTCATCCTCTGGATCTTTTGTATTTAGTTGGGAGAGTTGTTTATATGTTTCACTTAGACTTTATGTGTATATCAGTATATGTCAAATTGTCAACCTTTTCATCCCTAGATTTTTACAAGTGGTATATTAGTTCAATCCGCTAATTTCTACATAACTAAAAACGAACTCGAAAAAAAGAAAAGAAGAATTTTTTTAAATGAAGAAAAAGAAAAAAAAGATTTAAACCCATAATAATTGTGAATTATAAACATGCAACCAAATACCATCGAGTTCACTCCATATATGATCTAGTAATTTCAGAGAGTGCATGCATGTACTTTAAAACATGAAATGTGATATATCTTTCTACTATTTCCTCCTACTTATTCAACATGTCATCTTATGGTGAGTAGGGAGGATAAAGTAAGAAGAAATAGTAGAAGGATATATCATTTTCCTAATCAAACTTTAAAGTTTCATATAAATACCATATTTTTTCCTTATTTAAATTAGGAGAAAACTAATCAAAACAAAAGGATATTGAAATGTGAGTAATAGGAACACTAGTTATATTGGTAATGACAAAGACAGTAAAGACAAGAATGGTTTTTGTATGACACTATATTCCATAAATGCTTTGGTAGCTTCTCTTTGGAATTCCAATTGCAATTTGCATTGGGAATTTGGATACAAGTCAAAGTATTGCATCAAACCCAATCTAATTCACAATCTTTAACCCACAATTTAAGTTAAAATAATCCTCTAATCTTTATTCAAAATTGATGTCTACAACTTAACTACAAACATTGCCTTCGATCAAGGCTTCGAGTATTTTAAGGCTTCCATACATGATCAACTAATGCTATCTTGTTTGTGTTAACATAACTTTTTCTTAATTCTTAATTATGCATGGTTTTCTTAATCATTTTTTTCATTACAAAAATTAGCAATAGTATCAGGTTTTGCAATTCATAGCTCTTTTATTAGTTTCCAATATTAGATGTAAGTGTGATATTTGAGTTGTTTAAAAAATGATAAATATTAAACTTTAATAAAAAGTTATTAAATAATTATAAAACATAAAATAAATGAGAGTTTAAAAAATGGCGATAGATGGCGTTAACACACAGACCAGTGAAGGAAGCGTAAATACAAGGTTGAGGGCAAACGTGACAGCATATACTTGGTATCATCTTATGAAGAGACATGATTGTATTTCTTGTACAATCTATCGATCATTATATTGGTTTAAAAAATTTAAAATGATTATAAAAATATATATATAAATGATAAAATTAATAAATTGGATAGATATGATATTTTTAATATTTTATAAAAAGTAAATATGATATTTGTACATTAAGGTGGTCATATATGATATTTTAAAGTTTAAAAAAGGCATATATGAAACATCGTAATTAATGACTTTGATTCAATTTTGCCTAAGAAAAATCAAAAGGAATTCAAAATTTGATTAAAACGGTGGTCAAGATCAAGTAATTAAATTTATTTTATTAAATGAAAGGTAATGTCCGTCCAATAAATTTGATGCATGTTATTCTTTTATTTATATTAAAAGATTACGAACATTTATTGCAACAATACAACAAACTTTACATAAATTATCATAGTATGAATCAAACTTTATTTTTTGTCAATAAATACAATCAATTTTTCTAATCTTTTCATTGTATGCTAACAATTTTTTTTCTGTGTCACATCTTGTATACATATGTACAATAAACATTGTTAAGTTATCAAACTTATCATTATATACAACAAATTGCGTACAATGAGACGATTTTATGAAGTTGATTATATTTATTAACAAAAAAAAAATCGTTTTATACAATAATAATTTATGCAAAATTTATTGTATTTTGATACAATAAACCCTTATTAATATCTAGAGAAACTAATTAAATATCTTTATGAAAAATTTATAATGTGTTTAAATTTGATACTAATATTTTAATGGAAAAGATTGTATTTAAATCCAATCTCCTACAATTACATAAAGTTATAATAAAGCAAATGGCTTTTTTAAGTCCAACTCGTCCCGTTAAAAAAAGATTTTTCTACATCTATTGAAGATCCAAAACACCGAACGTTGAATTTGGGAGAAGATGTCCTTGTGAGTAAAACAAGCCCTACATAAGTCAAAGAAAATTATATATTTGCTAAATCTTTTTACTTCGTCTTACCTACTAAGATTATTCATAATCATCACTTAACCCTCTTATCTTTCTTATTATATCAACATCACATCCTCATTGCCTTCCATCCTCCTACTCAACCCTCTAACCCCACAATCAACCATCTTCATCTCATTAATCTTTTTCCTATTTTTTAAATTAAACATGTGAGAAAAGTGAAAGGAGAGTGATAGAGAGAAAGAGAGAGAAGCGGGTTGGGAAACCGCTGGATGCTGCAACCCGCAGGTTGGAGGGGGTGTGGTAGTGTTAATTGTCAACCTGAGAGATTCGTTGGTCTCCCGAGAGACTAGTTGTGGATGACTTAAATGGTAATGTGTGTAATCCACTAATTTTTTTATATTTTATCTTTTGATTTTGACACTTGTATTAATCTTATAAATAAAAGAATGAGTAAAAATATAATGTAAAACGATATAGAACCTCTCGTAAGTAAAACATCTAAAGGAGAAGGTTGTAATATATAATTAAATGTAGAAAAATTGTATTTGCCATTATTAAATTTTACTACTACATCATCCTATTTACTAAACGACGATATGTGGAATTGAATAATTATTTTTTTTCATTTCCGTCTTGATTTTGACCCACGTTTAAATCTTATAAGTAGAATGATAAATAAAAATAAAAAATAAAAAATATAGAAACTCATATAATTATTGATTAAAACAAATAGCTAAAAATACCTTCTTAAAATGAAAAATGGTCTGAAATTAAAAGAAAAATAAGCAGTGAGTTTATCAGTTTAAAAAGGAGAGAGAGTGTGTGAAGGATAAAACAAAGACGACCGCCGGGGTATTTGTCTGAAAACGGTCGGTGAAGAGTCAACCTGTGAGTTTCCCTGCTGTTTTCCGTTACCGGCGCAGTTTATGCTTCTTACCATCACGTGACTGACACGCGTGCCCAATCACGTCACGTGAGACTGACCTCTCCTTTTCCTTAATATAAAGTAGTTTTCTTCTCTCTGATTTTGGATTTGATCAGTATCCTTTTTTCTATTTGGCGAATAGAAACCTTTGCATTATAATGATATATACATTTTTTTTAATAACCTTGTTTTGTGAAGTATCGATTTTTTTTATTTTTTTATTTTTAGGAAAGCATATGAAGTATCTATATTAATTAGTTCATAAATTTTATAAATAATGTTCTACTTTGAGCCATTTTTAGATGTTCCAGTTACTAAGATAACAATATTAGGGTATAATTTCTCATGATTAATCTTTCATTAATGAGGAATATATATAATACATAATTACATGGATCTAACAATGCCGGGCTACTAAACTAATATACATACAAATATGTTACACTAATACGCCCCCGTTGTTTGAGCAGGAGCTAAAGAGCGAACACTCAAACTGTGTCAAAAATCATAGAATAAAGTTGTGGGGAGACCCTTCGTGAAGATATCCGCGTAGTGATGCGAAGACGGAACATGAAGAACCCGAAGCTAAACCATAGCCACCTTATCGCGGACAAAATGGATGTCGATCAATCTCAATGTGCTTGGTCCGTTGATGTTGCACAGGATTTGTAGATAAATAAACAGCGCTGACGTTGTCACAATAGACAATAGTGGTCTTAGCTGGAGATGCGTTAAGCTCACGGAGAAGATTACGAAGCCAGCATGTTTCTGCAACTGCATTAGCCACACCCCAATATTCAGCTTCGGCATTCGAACGAGAAATTGTGGTTTGCCGCTTAGAGGACCACGAAATAAGATTATCACCCAGGAAAACACAATAACCACTGGTGGACCGTTTGGTGATACGGAAACCGTCCCAATCAGCATCAGAGTACGCAATCAATGAATCAGTTGATGAGGCATGTAATTGAAGACCCAAATCAAGTGTGCCGAGTAGATACCTGAGGATGCGCTTTAAAGCATTAAAGTGTGGTTCCCGTGGGTCATGCATAAAAAAGACAAATCTTTGAACCGCATAAGTTATATCGGGTCTGGTAAATGTGAGATATTGAAGGGCCCTGGCTAGACTGCGATACAAAGTGGGATCCGTGACAGGTGGGCCCGTCTCATCAAGCTTAGAAGATGTATCAGCAGATGTACAAGCAGGATTACACTACACTATATTAGCTCGTGCTAATATATTAATGGCATATTTCCGCTGATGTAGAAATAAGCCATTAGAGTCCCGATGTGCAGAGATGCCCAGGAAATAAGGAAGGGACCCTAAGTCAAACATTGCAGACTTACTGCTCAATTTATTGACGATCCGAGTGTTGGGATTCCATGGGGAGCAAACACGCAACGGAAACAAAGAAATACACAGAAAAACGAATCCCATGAAGTCCCAAAGGTGGTGAACACTTGCAAAAGGAAACATGCAACCAAGAAAGACAAAGAGGAAATAAGTTATACCCCTTGAAGTTTTGCTGGAAATGAAGTGGAACACAAATTTGGGATGATAGCTTGAAACAAAAGGCTTCAAACCCCTTTGAAAGTCCACACCAAGCTAGCTTCAATCCTCTTGTACTAGCAAGCCAAAAACCATACCAACACAAGTTGTATGACTTCTGGAACAGGCTTGATCTTGATGAGCACAGCCACACACACTTTGACCTTGCCCACAAACTCACAAGTGTTGAACTCACAATATAGTGTAATTGCTCAAATGGCCAAGAGTAGCTTCAAGTGAAAGTAAAGGGCTTATAAAGAGAGCCAAAGGCTCCAGAACTGCCCAAGGGTCGGCCAAGTGCTCAAATGTGATTGGACCAACAAGTTGGTCCAATGAAAACACAAGTGTCACTTGAAATTCTGCCTTCACGACTGCCTCACGGGCCGTGAAGACCAAGTGCGCCACGACGGACCACTGGTCCTCCACGAGCCGTGCCGCTCAGGCAGGAATCGTGGGGGCATCATGCTTCACGACCTCCTTCACGAGCTGTGACAGGTCGTGAAGCCCGAAGGTATCATGAACCGTGCGGCCATGACTGACACGTGGACACAAGCTGCTTCACGACCCGTAGAGCATCCCTCACGGTCGTGAAGCTTAGGTCAGTTGGAATTTGACCGTTTTGACCCTTTCTTCTTATAGCAGGCTGCCGGGATTAAAACTTGGCGTGTGACCCAATAGGCCCACGCTTCATCGGCAGTGATACCGGCCTACGTGTGTCAAAGGGCAGATTCCAACACCGAGAAAGTAAAGCAACAGTAGAGGCACTAAGAATTATATCATCCACATACAGTAATAAAAAAGCATTGGTGTAGATAAACAAGGATGAATCGCATTTGTTGTGCTTAAACCCCAAGCTAATCATGTAAGCTGCAAATTGATTAAACCATGCCCTAGGCGCTTGCTTCAGGCCATATAAAGATTTTTTCAAGCGGCGAACATAGTCTGGATGATCCTGATTGCAAAAAGCCGAGGGTTGATGCATATAAACAATTTCAGATAGAGAGGCAGAGAGCCATGTAAGAACGCCTTTTTAACATCGAGTTGGTGTACTGGCCAATGTCGAGCAACTGCAAGACTCAGAACTATTCTAATAGTTGCCGGTTTAACCACCGGGCTAAACGTGTCAAAACAATCAATACCGGGGCGTTAACTTCTGTCGTTTGCAACCAATCGAGCCTTATACCGCTCAAGAGTGTCATCTACATTATATTTCTTTTTAAAAAGCCACATGGACCGGACAACGTTAACCCCATCTGGCCTCGGCACAAGGTCCCAAGTCAAGAAGAAAAAACGAGAGAGGGAGGAGGCCGGCGAAGGGGCTACAGGAAAAAGAAGGTCGAGAGGAGGGAACTAGGGCCGGCTCAATTAGAGGCTCTGATACCGTATTAGGGTATAATTTTCCATGATTAATCTTTCATTAATGAGAAATATATATAATACACATTTACATGGGCCTAACAAGTTAGGCCGGGCTACTAAACTAATATACATACAAATATGTTACACTAATAAACAATACGTAGAGTAAATATCTAGTTTATTCAATTATCATTTTTAGATTAACTTTTCAGAAAAAGATTGATTCCAAATAAGATACAACCCCCTTGAAGCTAATGTATAAGCTAGTGAAACATTTATTTTTCGTGGATGAAACCTTTATGAATCAATTTCTTCCTTAAAAGAATCACCTCCTTTTCTTCAAGGTTATGAGTTCTAGTCGTTTTTTTCTGGCAAGGCCCTAATTTTATCAAACCTTCCTTCAACTTTTACCTTGCATTAATTCAACAATAGAAGCTTCATTGGAAAACAATTTGAATTTTCCCAAGAAACTAATAATTGATTCAGATAATTGGCTCTTCCTCTCTCGGAGTCCCCTTCGCTCCTTCATATTGAACACCGATTGCATTTCTGATCACTTCTTTGAAAACCCTGTCTCATATGAGATTCTCAAAGACTCTGCTGCTGGACTACCTTTGTTTTTTTATGGGCTTCCGTTTTTTGTTTTTCCTTTGATTCCAATTGCGTGGGCCTGTATCCTGTCCTAATAAGACTTTATCCATAATTGGGCCTTTAACGGTGTGTTCCACATTCCTTTGAATTTAAATCCGACTCGTCATTAGTCTTATTGGAAAATAGAGGTTGCTCATTTAGACCTTCAAACGACATACGACGTGGGAATCCAGAGGGAACTTTACGAATTCCATCCTCGCTTCGATCACCAGCAAATGAATTCCGACGAGGCGTTCTCGGCTGAGAAAGTGCCACTAACTCCGTCATCTAGAATATCATCATCACTTGGATCATAATATGATTCTGATCGATTATCAGTATCCGGCTTAAGCTAGATCAATTTATTGTGTTCTTCAAACACCTTGACCTGACAAATCTTTTCACCGACTCTAACCTTAATCACCGTGTTTATATGTTTTGTTGCAATTAAGACCCCAAAAGAATTCAGCATGCTTTCTTCAAAGTGTAGCTCATCAATTTTTAATACCTTCCCAAATAGTTCAACTATATGTTCGATAGTTGTACACCATGCCTCAGCTGGGAAACACTAAACATCCAACCACGTTAACTTTCTTGGTATGTATATTACGTCTTCTTCCTAAATCCTTGTTTCGCTGAACCAAGATCGTAATGTCTCATTGTTTTGCTGAATCTTACAATTGCCTATACCATCTTTGATCTTCCTCTAGCAAACCTTAAATGTTCCTCAATGCTTAAATGTTCACTCTTCCAACTTAACTCTTACGAAGCCTTCCATGTAAGTAAGTCTTATTGTTGCATGAACTATTTTCTTATCCATCTGTGTTTCCGTAACTACCTCTTTGAATGTTCTATCGTCAACTTCCTTAAACCTGTCATAGTGCTTTAATTTGCCTTGGTTCTATCTTTGACTTCCTCTCTTTACTTACTTGCTTGTAATACCTTGATCTTGCTTTTACTCTTCCATCGTCCTTTTTTCCAGGTTTATTACCAGTTTCTTGTTACCGATGGTGATTTTTTAAAGGTCTCTTTCCAAGCTTCTTTCCTCCTCTGTTTGTTAGAATCTTACAAACCCAAACTTTGTCCCCTTTACTGTCCTTTTCTTCGTCAAGTACAGCGATACATCTGTACCATATCTTCGAAACATTCTCTTCATATTTTCTTCTGCCTAGGAATCAAGAAACCCGTAAAGAAGAAATTGCTTGATGTGCTCTTCAGTCGTTTCTCTTTCCACCGGAGTCATTTGTAGATTCTCTTCTTCAAGATGTTGCGAGATCTAGTATTATAATAAACAAAAATGTAAATTTAAGGTAGGATTAAAGCGTGTGTGTCAATTTCAAACCCATTCATTTCCGAGCCAAAGGAGTATATAGAGTCGTTCCTTCTATCGAATGTTTCTTTTATAGCACTCTCAAATTGAATATTCGGGTCATCTTAAGTTCTACTCTCTTTTTGTTGATTTAAGATATTTGTTTTTTTTAAAGTTTTTACCTACAGAAAAAGAAACTAATCTACAAATTTCATGTAAATGTGATTTGGTTAAAACTGCGTTGGAGACTAGCAAACAATTGTATTGCAGAGTCATAAAACCACACTGATGACTTGATGAGTTATATTAGCTACACAATGAATGAATACGTGCACCACTGACTCGGCCCAAACAGACGCAACAACGAGAATGAACAAAGAAAGAAGAAACAAACAAAATTAAAAAACAAGAGCCCAACAGCTACCATTGCTGCCGGCCCAACGCACTACAAGGCCGATGAGATGTTCGAACCTTGAAAAACAGTTGTTAGACAGACAGACAGACAGTATTAATCAACGTTACATGAGCTCTTGGATCTCAAATTACGCTCTCACGTTATTTTTAAGAAGAAAACATGACCAAACATGTTGTAAGAGTGAACAACTAATTACATACAGCAAGCTGCCTATGCCTCAGTAAATAAACAAATAATAGTCATAATCATAATGATGCTTCTTCTATATAGATAAGATACTAATAACCGAGATACTTGTAATGAACTTAATGGTGATCCAATAAACCGGTTACTTAATCTGGGTCAACCTGACCCAACCCTACCAGCAAACATTTTTATCCATTTGCCTGAAATTTGTAAGAAACCAACAAACATTATTCTTAAACCTTCTTCGTTCATTAATTAATCAATCAATAAATATATTACAATAATGGATAGATGGATTTCATTATATAAAGATTTAACAAGTTAGTATACTTTTTTTTTTGAACAGCGAATTTAGTGGGATGTGTTCGCAATGACATCTATATAGGGCAGTATGCAAGCCCCAAGCCACGCACTGATGACGTATGGTCTGAAGGTCGGACCATCCGAAGGAACAAACAACTATCCGAAAGAACAAGTAACTGCCAAAACACTTAAAATATTGCAGAAATGTTTCCCATAAAATCTTCAAGCATGGTATAAGAAGATCCGCATTAATGAGCATTTAATGAAGAAGCGGCTGCTACCCGACAAAGGCATTAAATGCGCAGACCTGGCACAGACCAACCCTCATCCATGGACCAGTTAGACAGCATAACCATCGGATAAAACCACTGGACAAGGACCAGGTAAGCTATTATAAAAGAAGCAGAACACAGGTACAACATACACAACTCATTCCCTCATTAAATACACTGCTATAAACATTCTCTGCAATTAACTCTTCCACCATTAATACATACAC
>JAUEJL010140552.1:0-10800 GCA_032274825.1 Drosophyllum lusitanicum | reverse complement strand
CAAAGACAATTCTAATCCTTTATCCTCTAAATTTCTAATCGATAGCTTGATAAAATTGGTATTCAAATATTCAATTTTAGAAACGTCTAAAATAAACTAAACTCAAAACAAACCTGTTAATAATCGAAGGGGAATCGAAGTGTTGAACCTGTTGATTTTTTTGGAGTCTTTTGACGACACTACAGCGGCGAGGCGGTGGTGATACTCTCCTTCTTTGTCGATTGGATTTTAGTAAGAAGAATGGAATCTAGTGGATAATCGATTGAGTATTGATATGTAGATTGGATTTTTCCCAACTCCCAAAAACTCTCTCAATCTTTGTATTTCTCTCTGCCGTGATTTCCATCACTATTGGGGAGTGGAGAAGCAGCCTCGATACGCTCCTTCTTTTCCGCCTCGATACTCTTCTTCTTTGCCCCCTCCTAGATCTCGCCTCTTACCTGCATATTTATCTCTTTTTTCATAAATGGGCCTAGTACCATAGAAGTTTGATTAAAAATTTGATGCCCCCATGACATTTGCTGTCCTGGGCTGCTCACGGCCCTGACTTCAAATCATATATACGGTTTTAGTTCACTGGTAAAGCATTTCGTTTCAAGACTAAAGATACTTAGTTTGATCCCCCTCCTTCCTCACGTAGCTTTTCTTTTTACCTCTAAGCTGACTTTTAACTTTTTATATTTCTTTATTATTATATTAGTACAATTAATGATTTGTTTTCTCTTATAACTTTTAACAACTAATATCATATGTAAAAATAAATACATATTTGTGACCGTCTTATTTTTATCTATATTTTAATATATATTTTGTCGTCATACAATGTTTCTTACAAAAATGTATTTTTTTTGTTTCATAATACTTGTAACTTTTAATAAAAAACGTTTTGTGTACATATAAATATACACTTGTGATGATCTCTTTTTTTTCTACTTTTCGATATAAAATTTTGTAAATACGTTATTACAAGTAAAAGAGTCATTCTATTATGTGAAGTAATTATTGATCTGTAAATAATAATACTATAAATATAATAATATGAATCAAGTTCATTATAGATAACAAAAGAGTTTAGTTTTGGTTTTATAGTTCTCTCATGAATTGATTTGTCATGAGGACTATTTTATCATTTGAAGGACTATGCAACAATGCATCATTGAATACAAATTCTTATTTTTTGATTCCCGCTACAACGCGCGGGTTTTTAAACCTCATTATTTAAAAAACCCAGATTAACCCGTCCGTTTAAATTGCGACCTACGTGGATAATTGTTTTAACTAAAGTCTAATAATATCTATGTTAGTTCTTGTGCAAGAGAGGACATGCAAGATATTCGTGTCAAATAGGATGTATATGTTTAATTTATCAATGTAATTTATTAGCTTATTAAACTATGCTACTTTTGGATATATAGGCTGAAACTACTCATTTCAAAAATTAAGTTTATTTATTTATATAATTATATTTACTAGTATTGTATCCGTGTAATATGACAGTAGTAAATATTTTCTAATCGATAAGATACCCGATTTTAAGAGTATAAGGGTATAGTATGCTACGAATGAGGTGTCAGCAATTAGTTTACGTTTGGTAACATGTTTTTTTTTCTTCTCTTTCATTTCCAATATTTTGTTTTCCCACCAACTCTTATATTGATTTAAAAAATAATCATTGAAAAATAGTAAATATGAAAAAAAAATCTCAAATTATTAAATAATTAGAGAAAAAGAAAATCTAGCTTTGACAATTGTGTTGATGTGGGTGAGCTTGTTAAATGTATTGTTTGGCATTCAAAAGATTAAAAAAAACGAGTTATGTCATGTATTAAATAGTATTAATTTAACTAAAATTAGACTAATAAATTATTGGCTTCATGTTTCATGAGTTGTTGAAGCAATAGTTACAATTTAAATTTACTATTAATTGAGTTAATTAAGGAGATAATTAAGCTATTGCTATAAGTGTTTGTACTATTTGTATGAAAATATGTACTATTTAAACTTAAATAGTTTTAATTGGGAGAAAGTTAAATGTTTTATAATGTAATATACATGTATTTACCCTTCTACCAACTAACTTTCTCACTTTGCTATATTACATTTAATTTTATAAACTTTAATAATATATAATCATATCCATTTTAGTTATTTTACAAAAATAAATGAATACAAACAGTTTTTTAGTAAAAACTTATTAGCTTATAAATTATAAGGTAATTCAGGCAATATACGAGCTTATAAGATAATAAGTATTAATATTATATATAAATTTTATATCTTGTAAATAGAGGATATATATTAGTTTTCTTAATTATAGACTAGTTTGTTAGGCAAGTTGTTGTATCTCTTTGTATTTATATCGTTGATTTTGATGGAAATCCTCACGGATTATTTCCTCTAACATGGTATCTAGAGCTTATGTTCTCCGGGCGACATTTTTTCTCCAATGACTTTTTCTGTCGCTCCTTCACTTCGCCTTTCTCCTTCCCTTTTTGCCACTACAGTATAGTCTTCTGATGGTTCCCAATGAACTTAACTCTCCTAAACAATCTCCCCTACATCCGCTCTATACTGTCACCAATATCTAGAACAAGATTAATGTTTTGATGGCACCAAGGTTACATACAATTCATGGGTTAAGCATTTCAAACTCTGTGCTCATGGCTGGGTATAATGTTCTTCATAACATCAACGGTACGCTGCCACCCGCTAGAATCAATGCAACCTATGACTCTTGGATGAAATTGACGCCATTGTTCTCTAATGGATATACAGTACTATTTATGGTGATCTCCTTGTTCAGGTTCGGGATACAGACACTGATGCCTATAAGGCATGGCACCGGATACAGAAATTTTTTACCAATAATAAAGACTCTCGTGCGGCGGCTCTTGAACACGAGTTCACCTCACCTTGCCATCAGTTTCTTCGGGACAAGTATTGCCAAAAACTCAAGGATCTTAACCACCTCAAACAACCCATGTTGCTTGCTCTTTGACACAACAGCCCACGTGAAATGCTTTAGATCCGGTGAACCTCGGGTAGACGTTTCAAACAATGCATCTCAACCAACCTGAATCATCTTGGTACATGGACACGGGTGCCTCATCCCCGTCCCCATCCCCATTCCCAACCCCCAGTCCCCATCCCCGCGGGGGAATTGACTTGCATCCCCATCCCCGTCGGGTGTCGGGGATCCCCGCGGGGAATCGGCGATTTTCTTCATCTACAAAATCAATTTTTCTAAATTGATATACATGAGAATTTTCATACAAAAACTAGAATTACAAATATAAATTCATCTTCCAACCGGTTCACATCAAAATGTATTCAATTAAGTATTTTAATAATTTAATAACATAGATAATGTTCTTAATAAAAGGCATAATATATTTACTAAATCATTCTATAATAAACATAAAGTTATCAATCAAATAGATGATTTATCTAACATATATGTCGATCCATGAAAACGCTTATAATAGTTACATAGATAATTCTACAATACTATATTAGTATGAAATGATCATGTTTGTTCAAACAAAAAACAATCTTATTGATATGTATATTAACGTAAGAAAGTTAAATTGAAAACAAATGAATGTTTAAATAAGAAATTTAACTTTAAAAGATTAAATAAATAAATATATATATAATATGCGGGGTCGGGGTCGGGTATGGGTTCGGGGAACCGAGGGGTATCCACATCTCCGCCATCATCCCCGTTTCTAAGTTCGGGGAATCCCTGTCCCTATCCCCATCCTGGTCAACTCGGGGATTCCCTGGTCAAATCGGGGTCGCAGAACGGGTTCCCTATCGGATACAGTTAGCTGGAGCTTCCACCGTTAAATCACCATCAAACATCAGTGAAATTCCTTTCTGATGGTGGTGATGGAGTTTGATCAATCTCCCAACTGTCATTGTTACCGGATTAAAAAAACAGCAACGCAACCCCATTCCTGCTGAAGCTAAAACCGTAATCCGAATAATTCAGATTTTTACTTACTTTAATATATTATAACAAAGTAAATTACTTATTTAATTAATAAAAAATAAATTATCTACATTTACTTTTGTTCGAACAAGTAAGTTCTAAATTTCTAAGTTAGTGATCTTAACCCAAATACTCATGTTAGTCGAATTATTTTGATGTTACAAATTTAAAAAAATGAAATTATTTATGGAAAATTAAAAAACTGTATTTGAAAAACTCTTTAATTTTTCTAAAAAAGCAGAAAAAATATAAAAAACTTTTCACAACTAAACTCACCTCAAACGAAATATTGCAAGATATTCGGTACATTCTACCTGTTTATTACAATAGAAGATTAAAACTATTAGTTTAAAGATAATTTATTAAAATTAATATTTCGAAGAGTTATAAATTTAAATACATGCGACCGTACTACGTCGTTCCTACACATTATGACTCGATGCCAACTACCAACAACTAGCTTTAAAACTAGCATGCTATGTAATACAAAGTAATATAAATTTTTAAAGAAATAAAATTAAGGAATTACAACATCATACGATTCAAACTAAAGAATTAAAACGAGCCCTATATTTTATCCAAATATATAGTGTTGCTTGAACCTCACCCACAACCGAAAGCGCCGATGACCTTTTATCATTAAACACCACCACGTTACGATGTTTCCAAACAAGCCAAAATAAACACCCAACAAGTGTTTCAAGGAACTTCTTTTGCTTATGTGATTTGCCACCCTCATGTAGCCTACTCAATAATTGTTTATTTGATGAAACTTGCTCCAATTAACTATCCAATTCCACGAGGCCTTTGTTTGTGAGCAAGAATAAA
Organism: Drosophyllum lusitanicum; assembly: GCA_032274825.1. Classification (NCBI taxonomy): domain Eukaryota; kingdom Viridiplantae; phylum Streptophyta; class Magnoliopsida; order Caryophyllales; family Drosophyllaceae; genus Drosophyllum; species Drosophyllum lusitanicum. The sequence continues at coordinate 5,978 of JAUEJL010140552.1, read as the reverse complement.
GCAAGTGATCTTCCACCTTCAAATCAGCTTCACAAAAAGAACACAACAGAAAAGGCATAACTATCCCTCATTTGCTCAAATTAACATTTGTAGGCACCCTTCTCAACAAATTAAACTCGCTACACAAATCTATTTGCTCAAATTGACAACACAGTTGTTTTATACGGTCCGCTGTTTATTAGGTTTCTAGCTAGAAACGATCATGAGTTTTTTTTATGTCCACGAGAAATAAAATATAATAACACTAACGTTCTTTAAAATTTATTTAACTTTACATATTTTGTTATTGTGTTTATTGAACTTCAAAATTTTCTATTGCGTGTGTGTGTTTTTTTTACATATTGATCTTTACATATTCATATATATATATATATATATGTGTGTGTGTGTTGGTTAAAAAAAGGAAAAAAGTTGAAGTGTAATACATATAATAGAATTTTTAATACACACAATAAAATTTAAAATGTAAATGGTTTTTTTTTTCATTAAGATTTGAAACTTTTTAAAAACTCTGTATGAATAAGAAAAACATTTACGTCTGAAAAGCTCTTTATGTTAAATAATTTCAAACTTCAAGAAACTTTAGTGTTAGGATTTAAATATTGTATTTAAGTTTTAATAAATATTTTGGGAGAGGACTGAGTGTCATTTTACAATGTATAAGGATACAAAATATAAATACTTTAAGGGTTGAAAATGTATACCCTTTTAAGTATAAATACCAGATTTGACTAAATGTGAAACCCTTTTGTGTGTGTTTTTAGTGTGTAAAACTTTCTTTCATTCTATAGATTTACCATAGCAATTGCTTTTGATACTCGAATCTTGGGTCTACATGTAAGTAACAAACCTCAATACTCACGTCTTAAACTGTCGATGTCCTCTAAAACTTTTAATGACACATCGCTAACAACCCTAAACTCCTTACCGTCCGCCGTACGCACACTATCTGACCTTCGACGTCGTACTCACAATTGGCGCCGAAGTCTCACTCCGCAATAAGTATTTCAATCCTTTCTTACCATAACTCTTTTCTAATTTTGATTACATTGGAAGTTGGTGATGTTGATTACATAAAAACTTTGTGAACATCAAATATGATAAACAAAAATTACGAATATGCAGGTTTTTTATAAAAATAAAGAGTCAATTATGAATAAGATTTAGATATTAAAACCATATTTTATTGTTTAAATATGATATTCAGACTCAGAAATAAAATCTCTTAATAAAACAAACCGAACAATTTTTTGTTCAATATTTCTTAAAATTGACAGATAAAGATTACATCTCCAATCTAGCAAGACGATGTGGCTTACTACGTTTTAATCAGTTTGTTAAAACGATAAACACCCAAACATTAAGCAGACGTTAAGATTATCAAAGTTAGCCATTGACAAACAGTCCGGATGTGGCCCTCATCCCTAACCACGATGTTCTCCTACATCGCAGCTCCCCTCCACGACCCACTCTTTTTACTCTTAGAGTACATTGTATGAGAATAGAAATTAGTGTGGTTGGTGATAGACCTCACCGTGGTCAACTAATTTACCACTCCCCAATTGTGTGGTAGGCTGATGTATGTGGTAAAAATCACATTTTTAAGGGATGTTTGGTGATTGAAGTGAGACCATAGATACACTGCACACTCTCTCTTTCTTTATTTTTTTAATTGTTAATTGGTTAGTGGAGGTATTATGTGGGTCCAAAAATACTGTGTGATTGAGAGTGATTACTACAGAGCTAAGTGGTAGGTTAAGTGGAGACAGAAAAAAATTGACGTGCTAGCATGGTAGGAGTGTTAAAAAGTAACTAATGCAAACATTCTTAACATGTGTATTTTGACACATGTTAAAAGAAACAATTAAAACGATTAAAAAGTTACTTTTTAGTTAAACAAATATAAAAAAGTTAAAAATAAATAAAATTAAAAAGAAAAATACAAAATAGATAAAAATCTTGCTTTTTGAGAAAATTGAAAGTTCATTAGTGTTTTAAATTTTATTGTACCTTTTTACTAAAACTAATAATTTCGTTATTTGATACTATCATATAAAAACTTTGAAGCTTTCTATTAAAAGTAAATCATTATTAAAAAAAGAAAAATTATATTTTCTCGTATAAAATCTTAATTCTTATTTTATCACTTGATAATTACATGTGGAATCCACTAATTTTATTTTATTACATCCTCTATTTATTTTAATACTTGTATTAATTTTATAAATAAAAAAATTAATAAAAATATAAAATAAGATGATATAAAAACTTTGTTATAAAAACATATAAGAAAAGTAGTTACAATATACAAGTCAAAAGAAACATCGGGACTGGTCAAACATTTCACCTGCCCTTCTGTTTTCAATTTGTACAAGTCATCGCCAAACAGAAAAACATGGGGAACATTTCATTGACCGCCTTTTGTTTTTCTATTTAAAAGTAAAGAGACTAGAAGAAAAATAATATACGGGTAATCATTCATAGTGTTAAAGATTTTAGACATTTTAGTTTATAATTTTATCATTTTTGATTGGTTATGAGTTTTACTTTTTATGTTTTTCAAATGATTTTGACATAATTAAATTATAAAAATTATTGTTTAAAATCATAGACTATTATTTATTTCTATTTCCTTCTCATATTCATCACAAGATAATATGTATGATCTATGTTTAATCAAGGATGAAGATAGGATTTCTAAATAGAGGGGGCCTTGTATACTAAAAATACCCATAATATACGAATGATGTAAAAAGTTTGATTATTTCTAAATAATGGAAGTTCATTTAAAGACAAGAAATTAGATGTTAAAATAACACTTAAAGTCAATCGTTTTATCATTAATTAACATGTTTGTAACAAAATATTAAATATAACAATATTTCGGATCATTAAAATTAAAATAATAACGATTTAATTCGATGACGTTAACTGATGATTTATAATTCAATAACAAAAATAATAGTTCACTACAAACTCTTGACTCACGGTCCCAATAACAAAATGTTCTTTATTATATTAAATTTTATAATTCAATATTATAAACTAAATAGTGAAATAAGTTACTCCATTTCTTTTAGTTTTTAGATTTTTTGATGGTTTGGTTTTGATATAATCAAAAACAACATTTACATTTAAATTATCACGATGCAAAGGTAGAATTGCAAAATAGAGAATAAAATATTAATCGACGAATTGGAAGCTGGATAAAATTTCGTAAAAATATCTTGGGAAAAAGTGAATAAAATAAGAAAACATTTAAACCCTCAAAGGCAGAATGCTACTTCAGCATTCATTGTTTATTCCGGTGTTATATTAGGTTTTTAATTTTATTTGAGAATGAACTTAATAAAAAGTTGCTCGACTTGACTTATAATATACAAGAACTTTAGGCTAATTAGGGGGGCAAGCACCCTTCAACCCCCCTATGTCTCTGCCTCTAGGTCTACTAATTATTTTTTCTCATCTTATTCATTGACTTTGACACCTATATTAATCTTGTAACTAAACGGATAAGTAAGATGAAAAATAAGAGAATATAACACCTCTCTAACTAGAACTAAAAATAGCATAAAATTGATAATGAGCCTGGGTTTGAGTTTCCATCTCTTTGAAAACCGCACTAGTCATTGAACAAGTCGCTTCATAAACCTTTTTTTATCCATGCAACTGCAAGTATGCAACATTTATATATCACATCATGTATATTTAATATTTAATTTTTTTTAACAACAAAAACACACAAATTAAAACTACCTTTAAATCTACTTCGTTATTTATAACGAAACTCGAACCCACAACCTTTTAGAAGGGGACAACACTTCATAACATCAGATACCGCTGGTTACAAGCCATTTGGTTATTGAACATTTAATTGGCTAGTTATTCAATGTAAATTTATAAACATGATCAATTTGACACTTATAAGTTATAATCTAGTAAATATTATAAACTAAAGTAAAACTTATGTGTACGAATATTTCTTAACCATACTTTGATAAAAAGATCAATTTGGAATACGTCGATCTCATAAATTGTGAATTTGTATGATAAAATCAAAAATACTATATTATATATATTTTGTAGGATAAAATCAAAGTTCTTGATTTTGAATTTTAAACAATACGTCCCTCATATTATAAGAAAAAATAACATAAGCAAATCACAAAAGTAAGCATTAGAAAACGTTGACGTAAAAGGATGCATATTAGCCAATAAAATATTGAGCATCTTTCTTCTAATCTATTATAAATAAAAGATTAACATGTATCAAATCTATTATACGATTCTAACTCTTGATTTAATAAAATAAAATTAATTGTTCAATCTTAACTATCCATTTAATCAAAATTAAAATTTCAATTTTGACTTTTGTTGGTCAAAATTGAATCAAAATTATTAGATAATTTCGTATATGTCCCTTTATAAAACTTAAAATATCATATTTATTCACCTTAATTTACAAATATCATATTTAACCTTTATAACAGTTCAGAATATCATCTTTAACCAAATTTTTGATTTCATCATTTTAATAAATTATTTTTAATTGTAAACAATAAAAACTTGATATTATTTCCGTAATTGTAACAATAATGGTAGAATTTTGTACAAAAAATACAAATATTTCTGTTTGGATAATGTTTAATATTTATCATTTTTTTAAAATTAACCCGTGTATTATACAGGTATCTAATAATCTAGTACGTAATAATTGATGAAAAACCTTTTGTAATCAAATTAAAGATATGTTCAAACATAAATTGTGAACTCGTGATTGTGATGTGTATCTGAATTAAACCTTCGTCTTCGCTCATAAATATTAACATCTTTCTTCATCTTAGAATACAACATTCTTACCGTTAACGTGTTGTGAATTATAGAGAGAAAAAGAGGAAGAGAATAGAGAAGAAGTTCATATTATTTATTAGGTAATCCGTTATTAATAAGGTATACAATGAATAAGTATTAAGAAATCAAATCTCTAATATATAGTAATACATATATCTAATAATTTTTATGATTACCTAACCATAATAGCGGATATTGACATCTATTCATATTTATTCATAACATATTTTTTATTTTAAAAGAAATAAGCTTGTCATCTTGTTCGTATAAAGAAACCGGTAGCTTTTGGCTAGACAAAAGCTTTAAAATTAAAAAAGAGTGAATTGTCTATTTAGTTCTTGTGCTTTACCGAAACTCACTGATCTAGTACTTTAAAATAAAAAATTACTGAGATATTTTTTGAAATTGGTAATTTGTTATAATGACAATCATTTATCTAATAGTCATTTAAATTGACATTAGTTTTGTCTTTATTATAAGGTATTTTGGTGTTTTTATAAAAAAACATTTTTTAAACTTAAATATTTAAGAGAATAGGGTTATGGATAAGGCTACTATGATTCTGGTTATTCATGAAACATCACTTCTTATTTAGCATTACCAATCTGATCACATTAGATTGTTCTAAACATCACTTTCCACTCGTAATTTACATACACTTGGTTTTAGATTCATTATCATCACAATTTCATGTCTCTTGACGCCTTTAGTCTCACACATTGTTTTCTTAATTACTTTATTATGTAACCAATAAATATATCGGTAATCGTATTTTAAACCTTTACCGTTCTCGTTTTGAGTTATCTTGCATAACTCTTCCAATTTGTACCATTAAGGCACTTATCGTAAGTTTTATACACTTATTTAGTTTCATGGTTCAATAATTTCTTGCTTTCAATTCAATTCTTGTGATTTATAATCAGGCTATCACTTTCATTCTACTAGGCAATCTTATCTTTAGGCAACCTAGTTTAACAACACTGAAGCAAGAAGCATTCTTACCACACAAACATCTGCATACAATGCATAATATACTCATAACAACTCTGAGACATTATGATGGTCGGGCCCGAGTTTGAGACTGAACACCAATCAGATGTCCAATTCACTCAAACTTAGGCTCTGAT
>JAUEJL010140541.1:0-10801 GCA_032274825.1 Drosophyllum lusitanicum | reverse complement strand
CGCTGCAAATACAACTCTGGTGTTTCTATTCTCTACTTCTAAGTAAGTCTCCTTATTATCCTTTGTGTTTTGCCTCTGTGTTTTGTGTTGTTATGTTTTTTGTGGTTTAACGGAAACCCAAAAAATCCGCCATACCCCATATATATATATAGGGGAAGGTTAATTTTAGAACCATTTTTATTGCGAGAACCGCGAGAACCAATTTTAGCCGTTTATTTTGGATAATGGAATTCATGGATGAAGAGCGTGGAGAGATTGAGTGTGGCAAGGTGCATGTAAGGAATTCATGAGTGGGCAATCCAATTGAAAGAGGGGGAATTAGACGGCTAAGATTGGTTCTCGCAATAAAAACTGTTCTTAAATAAACTTTTCAATATATATATATATATATGATAGTTTATTATATATGACTGATTTTAATGTAAAATTTAAATACTCAGGTAGTTTTCAAATGTATTATCCTTAAATATATAATCTGAAAAATGGTAAGATATAATATATCCAAGAACAAATATGGTTGTAAATTTAGACGAAGAGAAAATTAAAGGGAAATTTTTTCTTTATTTATTGATGACGCATTGAATTTTGCGTTTAATTTGGTGGATGCAATAAAAGTAATCGTATGTTTTGGGATTGTTAAGTTTTGTATTCTTTTATTTATTTATTATATTTATTATTATTGTGATTGTGATTGATTTTGGGAGAAGAGAATACTAAACCTTTGCGTATAACAAGTGAAGTTGACATTAAATTAACTTGGAATTTCATGAAACATTCATTAAACGTTACTCAATTTATTCTCGATCTTTTTTAGAATATTATTTAAGAAAAAGGATAATTGATGTTATAACACTCACATACATGTTTAATGAAAGATAATTTTATCATTTTATTATTTGCTCATTAAAAACATATGTAAATGTGGCAGTACCTAATTTAGATGCTATTAGTAGTATATATCGATACCTAGCTTAGGTGCTGATAGTAGTATATATCCTTACATGTTTAATGAAAGATAGTTTTATCATTTTAATATATATGAATTTAGGGTAGCTTATATGTTTTTTCTTTCATAATACTTAAATTCTTGGCCAAATACTAATCAAACCAAGTTTTCTACTTAAGAGAAATGTTATATATACATATATAAAGTAATTAAAATATATGTGAAAAAAAAATATTGATATTGTTGATAATAGTTGACTTTACAAGTTACAATTGCAATTTTAGTTTTTTTTTTTAATTTCCAATTTCTTAAATAGATTATTTGATTTTTGATTGCATACATGTTAATAATCCCTTTAAAATCTGGTTATCTACTGTCACATATGCGCAAACCAGGTGTTGGATCATTTGTCTCAGTGGGAATATTACTCTGCTTTCGCATCAAGGAATCAAAATGCCAGAAGTTACAATCGAGCATTCCACCTCAAACCCCGACAGTGGAAACATACCAATTGGGAGCTACGTGCCACACAAAGAGCTTTTCCGCTACTCATCGCCGAGAAGTCCTTTGAGCACGCACAGCCCTGAGAGCGATTCGATGGATTTAGGCGTTGACAGCCCATCAGGCGCCATCGACACCTCCATTGAACAGCTGTATAACAACGTTTGCGAGATGCAAAGCTCAGACCAATCACCTTCAAGATTTAGTTACTTGTCATATGGTCACGAATCACGTATTGATTCCGAGCTACGTTTTCTCGCCGGCGGAGACTTCACAAAACCTTCCGGCGACGTCACTAAAGAGGGAACCATGATTATGGCTGATGAGAAAGAAATCAAAGAAGTATCAAACAATATTACTCAAGTTATTCCAAAACAGAATCAATCTTCTAATACAAAAACCCGAACGCTAAGTCCGAATACCAGGCCTCCTTTAGGGAAGAAAGCTGCATCAAAAACTCCAAAGAAACACGAAGATGCGGCATATGTGGCGACTTATTTACTCAAGCAAGCGAGGGACTTATTGTCGTCAGGTGAAAACACGAAAAAAGCTTTTGAATTGGCTCAACGAGCATTGAAATCATTTGAAAGTATCGAATCCGAGAAACCCAATTTGGAATTCGTCATGTGTTTGCACATCGTGGCGGCGTTGAACTGTAATTTGGGACGTTATAACGAAGCAATTCCTCTTTTAGAGCGATCAATCGAGATCCCAAACATGGATGAAGGGCAAAAGCATTCGCTCGCTAAGTTTGCGGGGTGTATGCAGCTCGGTGATGCCTACGCGATGCTTGGATACACTGAAAATTCGATTCTTTGTTATACTGCGGGTTTGGAAATTCAGCGACAAGTTTTAGGCGAAACCGATGCTCGATTTGGGGAGACGTGTAGGTACGTAGCCGAGGCTCATATTCAAGGTATGCAGTTCGATGAGGCTAAAAGATTGTGTCAAATGGCTCTTGATATTCATAAAAGTGCTTCACCGGCTTCTTTAGAAGAAGCTGCGGATCGCAGGCTTATGGGGCTAATTTGTGATTCGATGGGAGATTACGAATCTGCTCTCGAGCATTATGTGTTAGCAAGCATGGCTATGTCATCAAACGGGCATGATGCTGATGTTGCCGCGATCGATGTTTGTATTGGAGATGCTTATTTGTCGTTGGCTCGTTATGATGAGGCGATATTCTCATATCAAAAAGCACTTAATCTGTTTAAGTCCACAAAGGGTGAAAACCATCCTTCGGCTGCTTCGGTTTTCGTACGATTGGCTGATGTTAATAACAAGATCGGTAAGTTACGGGAATCAAAATCGTATTGCGAAAATGCGTTACGGATTTATGTGAAACCGGTTCCGGGGATCCCGAAAGAAGAAATCGCTAGCGGTTTGATCGAAGTTTCAGCTATTTACGAGTCTATGAATGAAGTGGATCAAGCACTTAACTTACTCAAAAAGGCGCTCAAGGTATATGGCAAGGCCCCGGGTCAATTGAGCACGGTGGCTGGGATCGAGGCTCAGATTGGGGTTTTGTACTACATGATGGGGCGGTATTTGGAATCGTATGATAGTTTGAAGTCTGCAGTTTCAAAGCTGAGGGTGACCGGGGAGAAGAAATCGGCTCTTTTTGGGGTTGCTTTGAACCAAATGGGGCTCGCGTGCGTTCAAATTCACTCGATAAACGAGGCTGCTGATCTTTTTGAGGAAGCAAGAGGCATTTTGGAGACCGAGTACGGGCCTCATCATCCTGATACGCTCGGGGTTTATAGCAATCTAGCCGGCACTTATGATGCCATGGGCAGGTATTGTGTCTCATCTCGAACTATTACATTCTCAATGACTTAGATCTGGTTAAAAATGGCTTGACGTTTTGCAAAACCAAGTGTGGATTTATTTTTCTAAAATCACGTTTGCAGGTTAAACTTTTTTGAAACGGTCGATTGTTAATTTGTTGTCGAAGTATAAGTGTTTTTTTTTGGGTGATGTGACAGGTGGGATGACGCGATTGAGATACTAGAATACGTAGTCGGGATGAGAGAGGAGAAGCTCGGGACAGCAAACCCGGACGTGAATGACGAGAAGCGGAGGCTGGCGGAGCTGCTGGAAGATGCTGGCCGGAATCGAAACAAGAAATCACTGTCACTTGAATTTCTTCTAGACGCGTAACTAATTAATATCGTTTTCAAGATGTGGTTGGATAGAACATCGTAACATTAGAGCTGGGATTTCTTTGTCTATTCTTGTTATACCAAATCCTGCTGTTAGAATGCTTTTACTTGAGATTTTGTGTTAAATAAATAAATGGCAAGTTGTGTTCTTTGAGTGTTACATTTTTAGTAATTCTGAAAATGATGTCCACAAATACCTAACTCAAAAATCTTTCCACTACATACTTGTGATTTGAATTCGTAGACAAGTTTATTTATTGGCAAATTAGGAGCCCTAAAATAGCCGGAAAAAATAACCAAAACCGAAAATGAAACCCTTTCGAGAAACCAAAAGTGCGGTTTTCATTTTAAACATGAAAAGATATAGTTTTTTTACAGTTACATCTATTAATGATTCATACGTGTTTTAATGAATCAGTTTGGGTTATTATGATCTAAAAATAAACCATAACCGATAACGACCATTGATTTGATTGGACCTATCAGTCTAAACTTAAACCGTGAACTTATGAATCCATCTGGATTCTGGGCTAAACATTATTTGGGCTCGATTACTTTTTCTGAGCTAAACTACAACTCCTTTGAAAAACCATAAACTTGGCTTACTGAATTTAACAAGGGCGTTTAACTCGTTTAGTGGGCTTTTAAGTATCAACTATAAGTACGGGCTTCAATTAGTGGGCTATCACCTATCAACCAAGAAATAAAAATACTAACCCAGCAGTCCAACTTACTGGCTTGAGTTTTTTTTTTTTTTTTGGTGATTTAGAAGTTCCACGGTCAAAGCTCTAACTATATGACAATCTTGGAGCAGCTTATCTTTCGGCTTGTCTAGTTTATCATGTGCACACTAGGCATGTTAAGATTGATTTCCATTTTGTCTAGGAGAAAGTGACACATAAAGAGTTCACAGTTTAATTATCCCTTATAATCAATTTACAAAAAATACACTATTTATTTCAATTTTTATTAATAAATTTTTGTTTTTCACCCTTTAATTTATATAAATTACATTTCATCTTTACTTTTTAATTTTTACCCATAAATATATTTTTATTTTTCACCTTCAACTTATATAAGATTACATTTTACCTCATAACATAATTTATAGTTTTATTATCATTATTATTATTTTTGTTATTCTTACGACTATTAAATATGCTTTTGGACAGAACTAGATTACATAAAACTCTAAAACTAAGATTATAAGTAAATATGTTAAGCATGTAAGATACGTAAGTGAGAAATCCAATATGGGACGAGACGATAAATTAACAACTGAAAATTGCTTAGAGTATTTTGATAAAGTGACATGGATACTAAAATAATACATTTAGTTTTGTACAATATATAAATAAAACAATATTGAAATGATACCGCAAAATATCCAAATATACAACTACATATGTATGTTGAAGAAATATGAACTAATTTTATGGAACCTAACTTAATTGGAGGGTAAATTATTCATGTAATTTTACATTTTACTTATTAATTAATGATTTATGATCTATAATTTAAGTTATACGGTGGTAGCATCATCTAACATTTTTCCATACATTTTTACTTTGTATGTATATTACTTGAAGATATATTTTGTATGTAACAAACTCTTAAACACCATCTTTTTATTAAGATATTTATGTACCAACTATATTTCAATTTTCTATTGTGTAAGCAAACTTAAATATAATTTCTAAAAATTTAGTACAACAAAAGGTAAGATTTTTCATATGATACACACGACCATATGTAAACATTTCTATTTAAATTATAGCATCTATGAACATAGTATATCAATGTTCCTACTAAAGATATTTGTTGTTTTTATTTACATCTTTTTGGAGATATCATCAAGTGCATGCTTGGCTTCTTAGTTTATAAGGTGACACACAAGTTTTCTAACTCATTCAAAATGATTCTTTTTCAATATAAGGTAAACATTATCAATTATAATTCAATAAGATTCTTATTTATATTTCAAATTTAACATTTATAATCAAACTATACATAAATAATTAGATGAACTATATTTTAACTTTATAGCTTTTAACACGTCTCTTATATGATTTTAAAATGAACTAAATATTAGTTCTTTACAATATTCATAATAACTTCGTATTAATACAATTGATGACATAGTTGACAAGCAAGTCTTCGAAAAATGTAGACATGTTGATATGTCAAACAAAATGGTCAACTTTAAAAACAAACAAAATAGAGTAATAATCAAAGGTTAAAAATATTGATAAATGAAATTAGATATGCAGTCTCAAAAGTACATACGTCTTACATATATTTTATTATAAGCTCGGATCTTTTTTCAGGAAACAATCACATTTCCAACAAATTACAACTCATTTATTTTAGTTAACTACTTGAGAAACTACAGTTTGCTAAAAAATAACTCTATTTTTTATCTTCATAGATCACATTATCAAACTAAATAATATGTATATTTATACTACCTTCGAACGACCATCTTATCTATAATATTATATATAAATTAAAATTGTATAAATGTGATTATTTAAATATCAAACTGGCGCAACGTGCGAGTATGATATACCTTGTTCATGTTCAAATGATCAACTTGGTAATGTGTTCATCAAGCTGCTTCCTACACATATATATCTGTTGTTACGGTCTAAAATACATGTCGTTCTATAACCTTAGCTTGTCGAGGCGTATCAATTTTAAAATACTGGGGAAAGCTATACCTACGATTAGGCTTATTTTGGACTTAGGTTCTTGTTGGTTTAAAGATATCTCGTTGGCTCCGCTCTCTATTCTATGGGAACCTGGTTCGTCGAGAACCTTCTATGATAGATTCCCTTCACCAAGTCATCGCCAGCAATCCGCATAAGAGACTATACTATTGTAGAGACATCCTATGGCTTTAGTACTCGTAACTTACGTGTTTGCAATTAAAATTTCTTTACCTCTAGGACACTTTTGTTAAATCAATAGCAAAATTTGAGTTCCCGCTAGAGAAAAATTCTAGTACAACTGTATGATTGTCTTTCTATCTCTGTAATTACTCTTTCTCGCATTACTTCTTTTAGATTTGAGGACAAATCTCATAACGCAGAACAAAAACATAGATTTGGGCAAACACATTAAGATCTAATGGACTGACGCGACGGAGTGAGAAATATCTTGTTATTAGAATTACGTTCGGGTGTACATTGTTGTGAATTCTTTATAGAAAATTGACTCTAAGAAACATTCCACCCTCTTAGAACAGATGATAAGCTTCAGCTTTGTAAGGATGACAATAAAGAAACATCACACCCTCTTAGAACAGCTTCCAATGTAGAATAGTGGCAACATCTTTTACCTAGAAAAGGAACAAAGGGGGAAAAAGAAGAATAACCATGTATATATAGTAACCACTTGAATTATATATATATATATATATCATATAATCAGGAATTGAAAACATAACATGAACAATTTCCTTCTTTTATTGGAAATACAAAATGGGAAGGAAGAGAAGAAGTTTTATAAAAGATTATTTACTCGGTCATACAGAGGTAGGAGGTGAAAGGCCAAAGTCAAGTCCCCATAGCTCAAAGGTTCCATTAACAAAATCATAGTGACCACCCTTGAGTGCTAGTGTTTTCTTCAGCAATCCGTCTCTTACAAACGGGTAAGTCAATAGATTTCCGAGTGATACATTCACTGCTTCCTGCATACCCAAGATCAATAAACATAATAACCATTTGTAAGCCAAGGCAGGACATATCTATAATCAATCTAGGTCTTATAAATAATAATAAAAATATTAGTTTTAATGGTAACTTAATTAATTAGCTAAAGAAGTTGTTTACCTTTTCACATTGTACACATTGATCATCAAGAGATGTACTGGTGTGTTCTGCTTTCACTTTCGACTTTGCGGGGAGGCATACTTTTACCCAATCCTCGATGAAATCGCTGCCATTGGATGATGAAATTGCATTTCTTACCAGACACATGAAAACAGTATTGAAGAAGTTTGGAGGATGATCTAGGAAACTTACGTGGTGTGAGGTCCTTCATCGGGGAAAGTCATGAGACCCTTGATCCCTCCACAACGGCTATGCCCAATTACAATAATCTCTTGCACCTGAAGCCAAAGTGATCATGTCACTTTATGTAAAAATGGGTCAATTTGGATTATATTTTACTTGTTAATGAGTCATATAGGTAAGATTTAAGAATTTAATTAGCTTAATAGTAAACAGGTCGAACTGTGTATTGGCTGAAAACATATTCAAGTGTTAATAACCTCCTAAACTGTTTTATAACGATACCTCTAGCTTGTAATCATCATATTTAATACATAAATACTTAGAAAAATAAGTTTTATTCAATCCGACCCTTTTTTTTATTCATAACCGGTGGCCCATTGTGCCACCTATATATACTTCCAGCTAAAAGGGTAAATAATTTGACCATTTACTTATTAATCTTTTAATTACCTATAGGAAATTGGTCATCTAAAGATGTTTCCAGGTTAACCAGATATGACTTAGTACTAAATTTAACTTGTTTGACCACTAACCCACAATATGTTGGATAAGAAAGAGGAAATTACCTTCAGATGCAGAACTGCATACTCAACAGCAGCTCCTACTCCAGCATATTTAGTCTGTTTTTGCAGCCATGGAAGAAAGCACGTTAAAAAATAATATGTTAATATTTACTGGATGGTAACTAACAATAATAACTGTGAATGAACTAACCTTGTCAAAGGGAGGGACCATGTTGGCAACATTACGGACGACGAATGCCTCACCGGGCTGGAAATCAAGCACGTGTGATGGGCAAACCCGCGAGTCTGAGCATGCAAACACCATAAACTGCCACACATAAACGGTATTAGTTTCTACACGTAAAGATTGAATGGGCTGATCGAATATCAAGGGTACAACATGAATTCACCTTCGGGCTCTGGCCTTTGGAAAGCTCATTGTACAAGGCTGGGTTTGTTCTGCATTGTGCACCAAATAATGTTATCAGTTGCAGAACTTGAACGTAATTATCGGAAGAGTCAAAATGTAATGAGTTTATTTAAGGCGCCGGTCCTTCAATTTCTTTGAACAAGTAGATATTTTATTTGAATTATTGTAATTAAGCTAAAAATTCGAGGGTGGGCGCAACCCTCCCCTGCCTCTATAAAGTTCCTCTCCTGAATGTAATCAAGAGAAATTAAAAAAGCGTTAAACGAATCGGCTAAGGATATGTTTAAATTTGTAAATTACATACTCGTATTTCTCTCTCTTGAACGTGACGAATCCAGTTTTGATCCTCTCAACTGGGTCAAATGTAGCAGTACCACCAGGTGTTGGAGCTTGAGCTGTGATTTGATCGATTCTCGCAGCTGCAACTGGTTCTAACTCGCCCCGCTCGCTGTCAAATAATCGTAAAATCATTATTTTGTTTCATAATAACATCATATTACTAAGTTCTGGTGTAAAAAGATGAAAATGTAAATGCCAAATTTACATTTTGAAATAATAAAAGCCTAGCTATTTTGAACTTTTGACTTACATGAGAAGTTTCTTGAGTGCAGCAATGGCTTCCTCATATGATTCACTTCCCATGTCCTCTGTCTGCAAATTCGATTCACATACTCAGTTAATTAATTAACCGATTATATAAGCAGATTGTAAGTTTGTGGGGTTTTAACTCAAAGCCAATTAGCAAAGAGTAGAGTAACCCAAGATCCTTATTAGGTACATTACAAAGTCACACTAGTCAACAAGATTCAGAAAGAGAAAATGTACCCATGTTGGTGTAATGATGGGAGCAGGAGCAGCAAGAACAGGCTCGTTACGAATGAGGCTTGGTGGGGTCGAAGATGATGGTGATGACGACGAATTGCAAGTAAATTTAGCGGAAAACAAACCAGATTTGACTGAAGAAGAAGATTTCTTGAGAGATGATGAAGCATTGAGGAAGGAAGGAGCGTTAATGGCGAAAGCGGATGCGGTCGACATTGTTGTTGTTGTTGTTATTGATCTATCTCTCACGTGACATGAGTTATTGTATTTGGGTCATTTATAGGAGTTGTTAAGAGATAAAGCGATCAGGTACGAGCGTTCCAAATCACTCACACGTTTTCGTCATCATGCATCGTTACCGATCGACTTACATTATATTCTTATTCTTCTTCTTCTTCTTCTTCTTCATTTGAGGAAAAATGAAATAAAGCATAAATTAATAGGGCCCACGTAATAACTGTTCGCCACGGATATGTTGCATGGTGTTTTACGTATTTGTCACACACTAACATATCATAATCGTTGATGGACCCTACGTACGTACCTTCCTTAATTAAATCACCTAGCTAGCTTGCTTGCTTGCTGACTGTAACAACTAGCTATCTAATTGTATGATTAGGAAAAGTTAATTAAGGTGTAAAGTGTAACATCGATCAGCGCAGTCATTTTGTTAATAGTAATTGCTTGTAATATTAGCAAAGCTACTTAAGTTAGTTAGATTGGTTACATATTTAGTTCAAGTGTAGTTGTGTTAAAAGCTTATTAATTCTCTGATATTTCATATATACGTAGAGAATAACTTAGCTACATCATCGTGTAGCCAGTTAGCTACATGATATACACACAAACATTTGGTGGGCTCTACTTATACACTATGCACCATGGTGACCCACAAGTGTCTGTATGTGCATCATGTAGTTAACTGGCTACATGACGGTACAACTAAATTATTCCCATATATGTATCAGGCATTATGAATTCTTGTAATTTTCTTCGACAAAAGTAGTTGGAGTTTGAGATTTTAGTTAGAGTTAGAGTTGATATTATATAATCTAACAATTATCAAGAATTGATGTGACTTAATAAAAAGTAGAGTCGGTTAAATCACATGCATGTAAGGAGAAAGATGCAAGTTTGAATCATGGGTCTTTCTCTTTATACAATTTTAATTCTTTTTGAAAAGACAAGCATTTCAACCCTAGCTTGGTACTAATCAGTTTTCATAAATGATCCTTTAACTATCCGCAGATTGCAGATTTGGTCTTTTTTTGAAAAAGTTGCAAACGTTGTCCTTTAACTACAATTTTATTGCATATATAGTCCTTTTTAACATTTTCTGTTAAGTATGTCCGTTAACTTTGTTAAAATGACCATTCTACCCTTTATTTTTTATTTATTTTCTTAATAATAAAATCTTATTA
>JAUEJL010140530.1:0-10801 GCA_032274825.1 Drosophyllum lusitanicum | reverse complement strand
CTACTTACATTGGTGATATCTTTCTTCCTTAAACTCTTTAATTACTTGCAAATATTGTTAAAAACTTTAAAAAGTGGGCATATAACCTATTCAACCCCCCCCCTCTCTAGGTTCTAACACAAACCCTAATCACGAACAAGAAATTGATTTCTACATAGATTTGAAAATCATATGAACAAACCCTAATCAAGAACAATAAACCAATTTCTATACAAATCACCTGAAATGACAGAGGCGGTAATGATGCCATGGCCGACGATGGTGATGATCGAGAAAGAGATTAAGGAGAGAGAGGGTGAGGTGGTTGGCTGTAGTGGTGGATTTTCTCTAGCGAGGGAGAGACTAGCTTACGGCGGTGCTCGTTCTTCAGATGGTAGGTAGCGGTTGTCTTCTCCGGCGAAGAGGAGGTGAGGGTTGCCGGTGGTGAGTTAGGAGAGAAACACAGAGAGACCGAGAGAGATAGTGAGGGAGGGGGTATGTTTAATTTTTATATATTATTTAATAATAATAATTATTATTTATTAATTAAGTAAATAAATAAAAAATGAAAGAAGGGTCTAATAATCTTTTTCTAGTAAAAGAGGACATTTAAGTCTTTTTATTTGGACCGGGTGTGCAATGAAATACAAATAGTAAGGACTATTGGTATAATGAAGTTCAGGGACGATTGATGCAAAAAGCGACATACTACAGGGACTATTGGTGTAATTTACTCTTATTATTATTTTGGTGTAAGGGATCAGTTCTATCATTAGGGCCAATTACCATTAGGGTTTTCTCATTCGAATAATGTTTTTGTTCTTTGTTCTTAATTGTGAGATTACATGGGCCTTGATGGCAAGACTTTGAATTATCCAATTACGGGTGCCTTCTATCATATTTTTTGTTTACCAATTTGATTCGTATCAAAAACCAAACAACGATTGAAGTTCTAACTATAAATCCATTAAACTAGGCTTCATGGTAATAAAAATAGTTATAATATGGAAGAGAATGAAATCCTGGAGTAGTTTTCTTAATATATATTTTTTATGCCCAATCTTTTAGAGTAATAACACATTTACTCTGACTATTGGTTTGCTTTAGCATCCTACAAAGCAACCTGGAAGACCCAAGCTAGTTTGTGAATCTTGACAAATGATTTACAAATGTAAATGAAACAACTTTATGAACATTGATTTCAACATCAAACAAGATTGGAGGATTCAAATCAAGAAGTCTTCCTCAAGAAGTATTTATATATAGTTATTCTGTTAGGTCCAACCCCTTTGTATAGATTTGATGATGGCTCAATTTGTCTCAGTCGACATAGTTTTTCTAAGCTGACCGCGATTAGTCAGCATACGGGTTTAGCCGGTCGGAGCTGACTGCATGAGCTAACCATGTGTTTGGTTAACTTTACACTTCATTGTCTTGTAAATAGTTAAGATGCATTCTTCCAAGTAAGATGATTATAATGATAAACTTATATTAAAAAAGAAAATTATTGAATTTCAATAAAAAGGGAAGGGCTGGAACTGAAAATAGTCAACATTTGCTTCAACCTTCACTTTGTTAATTGATATAAATAAATTAAAAGTACATGTAATTAGAAATGGAAACAATATTAAACAAAGCTACCTATACAACATAAGTTTCTCTTCTAACCCCACAAGACTATGTCAAGGGTAAATAATTGTAAAATATCAATATATCATGAATTTCTTCTCCTTTTTACATCAATTTTGGCAATAAAAATGAAGAAAAGGAATTTGAGGTCCTACCATATGATTAGTGATTACTTCATGAGGTACCCCATAATTAGACCAAGCAAGCCAATGGCGATAACAATGATGATTGAGATACCACCCCCTTGACTTTTGGTGCTTTCAGGCGTCAAGAGTTCCTATACATTGTACAAAGTAGAAACGCAAACGATAAGATATGCAGAAAGAGTTTTAGTATTCATTACAACGCATTTGGAGTGTTGTTCATTGGCAACAGAAGGATTAGTACACTAGTGATATGAACACAAGTGCTTGTAGTGTGAAAGATGAATATCATCCATAGTGGGAAAAAAAAGACTGCAATCTCAGCACATCCACATAAAAATGGGTCGATTTGGGTTGTCTTTTATCTCTAATGGGTCAAACGCATAAAATTTCAAAGAAAAAAAGAGAAGATAAAAGGAAACAGGTTCAAAAGTAGCTTAAAGTGTTTTTAAATGCACCTTCTGAATTCCTTTAATAAACAAAAGTTTGGTTAATTATGTTAAATATATTTTTTATAATCTTATTTTATATATCATATCTCTATAAACTCAAAGGACAAAATGTATTGACTGTCCCAACTCGACCCATTTTAGCTTGCCATGCCAAGTCTAATCGCTTTGCTACAAAAATCATGAAAAAAGGAGGGGGGGAATATGCAATAAATGCCTCACCATTTCTTGGCGAAGTTTGTTACTTTGTTGAATAGCAACATTCTTCTCATCAGTCAACTTTGAAATCAGAGATCTTGCCTGCAATTTCAGGAGTGTTTAATCTCAAACTTTAATGTTTAAGCAGCCCAACTCGTGTAATGACTTTTGGTTTAATATATTTGGGGAACTTTGGTTGATACACGAAATCATTATTTGTAAATGTACTCGATGTAAAATGGTGATTTTGAGTTAGTTTGCAAAAATACAAATCGGTCCCGGGTTCAAATCCGTGGACACTCCGCTAGCCACAACCGTTGGGTGAGCCAAAAAAATGCAACCTCGCATTAGTCTCCCCGGGGGCGGGTTCCATGCGGGGCTGGTTAGGGTTGCGGGTTACCAACCTTTGCACAAATTATATGTATATGTACTCTATGTAAAATGGTGATTTAGAGGGTGGGCACTAGTAAAAGGTAACCCACCCTCTCCAGGCCTCCACTAACCGGTCTCACGGCCAACATCGAGGAGGTAAATCACGTAACCCAAAGTTAAAGGACATGTGCCATGGTTTAATCCCTAGACCTCCACTATGAAAGTATAGATTCCATGTCCCTAACCGCTAAGCTACCATCACAGGTACACAGTATGATGTAGTGTATAACATAGTTGTTGGAAAACATTTACACGAAGTGAATGAAAGTGATATAAAGCTGAAAAACTTGCCAATTTGGAGAGAAAAAGTCAAGTACATAGATAACAATCAGAAACAAAAGAGTCAATATTTAACTTTTGAGTGTCAAATAAATTCTTATTTAAAAGTTTAAATAGTGATAAGGATTGTTCTTGTTAATGATTGAGGAAATATAACCATTAATAAAAGTATTGTGATAGTAAAACAAGTTGGCATTTAAAGGTGGAACAAACAGTTTACACATGAAAATCCACACACCTCTGAGGATTTATCTTCAGAATCCTCATACTGTCTTGAAACCTGCAAGAATGAACAAGAAGCAGCATAACTTTGAAGATGTGATAACTGATAAGCAGCGTCATGGTTGTAGACTGAAGATTGACTATTACACTACTGTAATAAAAATAACTAAAAAGGAGAAAAGTCTCATGGATTAAAACCAACCTCAGATCCATTCAAATTGCCGCTATCAAATGACACTTTTGGTGAAGCTCCTTCGTCCGGTTCTTCAGGAACTGGTGAAGGCGGTTGGGGTGGAGGAAGATATATCACTCTCATTTTACACTCTTCAACAACACGCCCTGGCTGCTTACTGAACTGTGAACTCAAAACACCATGAAGTAACAACCTTGAAGTTGTCAAAATAAAGGTGACAATTTTGACGTATTTACTTATGAATGGGTGGTTCAAGTTATGGTTTATATCTTCTTCTTCTTTCTTTTTTTAAAGCAAGTTATGGTTTATATCTAATGGGTCAAACAAGTAAAAGAAATCTAAAAAATAAAATGGTCATAAGGAAACATGTCAAACAGGTTGAAAGCTGCCTAAAATGTATCTTAAATTCATAAAACCTTGAAAAACATTTTATTAGAAAATATATTAGCAACTAAATAATATAATGAATGCAATTATAATTGAAAGATTAATAACTACTAAAAAAATTAAAACCTTGGAAAAAGATGTTTCTGGTCACCCAACACATAATAAGAAGAAACCCGTTTTGAATAGGTACCCAACGTACCCATGTGACATGAATATATGACATGGAGAATGTTTTTACCATTTCTGGCGTAATGTCTTTCGGGGCTACTCCTGGGGTTGCAACAACGCTCTGAAGCAGAAACTTGTCCTTGCATTGCATATCAGGAGGAGCTTCCTTCTGAGCTTGCATTGTTACTGTTGTAAAATTATGAAAAAACATGCCTTTCAATTGAATTTATAAATCCAAAACAAATCACCAACATTGTAAGATTTTACGGGGGTAAAAGCAGAGTAAAGTAGAGTGTGAGAATATGATTTCATATTGTTTAAATAATCATATTTCTTTTAAACAAATAACCTTGTAAAATCTTATACCGCCGCTTAAACTAATCAGAAGATCTGAAGATCAAGAGTCTGTGTTCAAACTATGATCACAAACACTGCCTAGAACAATATAAAAGTTACAAGTGCATCAATCTACAAACCATCATAATTGGTTCTTCACTACACACAAACCAACATTCTCTGAAGTTCCTCTAAAATAGATAATAGATTTGCAAGAATATGAATGATTTAGGAATTAGGATTAAAAGTGTTCCATTTCCAAGATCTATTCAAAATCGCCCGTTCTTGCAAAAGTCCGTGTGTGTGTTCTTTTTTTTACCTTTTTGCAATAAAATTCAGATATTTAGCCATGTCTTAAACGATTTACCGTATTCATGTTGTCCGTAGGACCGGCCGGTGAGGACCCCATAGGGTAGGGTTACCCAAAAAACAACAAAAAAACAAAAAACTTGGTCCAAAAACTTAGTCATTCTTGCAAGAGAATCTTGTGTTCTATTTCATTTACAATTTTCACAATAACAATGATTAGTTTAAGGAAATGCTTTGCCAATCACTCAAAAAAGATATAATCCACATCCCACATGTTTTATTCTCAAGAAAAGTTGGACCCAATTCATTCAAAGTTTGAATCTCAGGTTTGAATATTATTAAAAAGGAGAATAAATTAATCAATAAAAACCTAAAGGAGAATGTACCCATTACGTCACATGTTGATCGAGGCAAAACTACTCCAGTATTCGGACGAACACAATATTTCTTAGGGTTCGTCGTCTTCACCTGAAAATTTCGCATAAAATTTATAGAAACCCTCTGATCGAATTTCTCGAAATTCAGATCATAATCACATACAAACGCACCAAAATTCGAAATTACAATAAGCATATAATACAACATTTCAAAATCCTTTCCAACATTTCGATGATAATGAAGGATTACAATGTTTACCTTGAACGCTACATGATTCTCGGTCTTATTGGATAATTGAAGCGAGCAAGAGATCTGTTTCTTTAATTCAACTAATTAAAAAAAAGAAAAAAATTAAATTCATATAAACAGAATCAGGAGAAAAACAATTGATGGGGTTAGATCGGAAAGCTTACATGGGAATTTGAGCTCTATAGGTTCGACATTGAGAAGCTCCCCTGTACTCATTGTTGAAATGGAGGTAAATTTCAATTCCCGAATGGCAAAAAAATCATAAGAACAAGAATGTTTGTGATATTTGGGAAAGTTGAAGATTTAAGAATGATCCGACAATCTCTCAGAGAGAAACAAGGAGATGATTCAGTTTTGTTTATAGTAAATTATTAATTCGTAAATTATTAAAAATTATTGTGATTTATTCACTTGATGGGGTGTTGGAAGGTGACTTTTTATAATTTTGAGAAAATTATACGAATGGTTCATATGGTTTGTTACTTATTACGTTTCAAGTCCTTAAACTTTATTTATTACACTGAACATTATCAATGTTTAGGATTTGTTTCATTGGCAGTCCTTACTTCAAACGTCCGTCTTATTTGGACGTTAACTCACGTGTGTTTCACATGAGGGACAAAAATGTCATTTTCCATGACAACTCTATGGTTTCCTCTTCCCCAATTTCAGCACACATCCCTGTAGAAACTTACAAAAATAAGTACATCAAAGCTTTATCCAGCCATTTTTCTTCTCCCTTATCTCCAAGAACTTGTAATCCCAACTGTAAACCCTAATCTTTGGCGATAATGGTGGTCCATGCATGGAGTATTTGAGCACTCGATGAAGAACAGTATGATTGCAATCAACTATACGGTAAATTTTTTGAATGTAGTTGGGTATTAGTATATTTCTTTTGTTATGAAAAGTTGTTATTGAAGTTAATGATCAATAATTTGCAGAGGAACACGCAAACCTGTTCTCTAGTCATCTACATTATGGTGGTGTATTCACCGATTCAGTTCCAGGACGGAAATATGAAAAGGGTATGACAAGGTACGTTGACTGTTTGGACATTGATCTATTCTCTATCCATGAGTTGAATGATATTATTGAAGATTTGGGACTGAACGATGGTGGATTGCTTTATTACCATTATCTTGATACAAATAGTGACTTAAACTTTGGTCTTAATGCCCTAGGCAATGACATAGATGTTCACAACCTAAGTAAGTTTATTACCCAACGCAAGTTAATTAATGTGTATATTGAACATCGGTCGAGCAAGTTAGACACATACCAGTGCTCCCCTAACAAACCCAAAGTGGTTATTGAGGAAATTATTGATCCAAATAAGGGCAAAAAACAAAAGGGAAAAGCTACTAAAAAATTGTTGCTTAAATGGCATGAGGATCCTATTAGTCAAGCTACCCAAGTTGAAAAACCAATTGATAAGTTGCAAATTAGAAGTATTTCTAAAGGGGGCAAATCAGTTCTTGTTGATGTTCCAATTAGCCAATTAGATCAAGGATGTAATGCAACTATTATTGATGATGATTTTTTTCATATTGATCCTGTTTTGCATAGTCAGAGTGATGGTAGTGAGAGTGATGACAGTGACTTCATTATGGATGATAACATTGATATTAATGACATAGAGGTTGATATGAGAGATTTTGACAAGCATGTTGATAGTACAATTGAGTACATGGGACCATCAGAAAGTGTAGGGGAGGAAGATATCAGTTTAGAAAAGGATGAGATTAATGTAGTTAATACTGAGGAATTTAAAATTGGTGATGAATATTGTAAATACCCAAGGGGTATAAATACTATATTATTAATCTTAAATCAAACAAGCTTTCATAATACAATTTATAAGACTATGATATTGTCTCTCTTTCACGTTCATATGGTTTTACGACTTCACATATTATTGTGTTGATTGCTTCAATATTAGTCTGATTCTTGATATATTGAACCTGCAATTGGTAACAGAGCACAATAATGATCAAAGGTTGGTTTATTGATTGATTACGTGTTCATACACTTTGACATTTGAGTTTCTGTTTTGCGATCTGTTTTTCAAATTTGAAATTAGTATTGATTAATTGAAATTGGGGATTGGATTGTGATTATCTAAAGTTTTTGACATATTTAGGACTAAAAACATCATAATCAAAAGTTATTATTAGGTTTGGATCTAAATTTCTATTCGATTTTTCTTGCTTATTATTCGAATGTTGTTCTTCGAATCTCATAAGTATTTCAAGTCGTTTGATCGAGGTTGAGGGCTGATCTATGTTTAGTTTCTGCTATCGAGCACTTTGGAATAAAAAATCAAAAGAATAACTTATAATAGTTGGTTTTTGGGTTGATTATTGGTTTGACACTATTCTACAATCATCATAGTTCATCTGCGAGTATTCTTTGTCCTAATTGCCAAGCACTTGAATCTTCAAGTAAATTCTGATTGCAAAATACCAATCGCCATCTTGAACCTCAAGTTCAAATCTCCAAATTGCATGATCATTGTTGAAAACCTTCTAGCACTAGCCAAGTTTGATACCAATTCTTGTTGGTATCACCATTTACCTTTCCACTCAAAGATCCGTTATCAAGGATCAATAAGATCTGACATTTCATCATCGCTAGTGAAGCACAATATTACAATGATGATGAACAAAGTCATGTGGTTCTAAGTGTACTTCTGAGATACTAATTTTCCTATTGATATGAAAGTCTTGATTGATTCTGTTCAAATACAAATTGATAAGCTCAAGAAAGAAAATAAATATATTAGTGTCTTAGAAGAACAAATTAGGAATACCACCGAGGTCACTAAGAAACATATGTTAGGTGAGGCACAAGTAAATTCATTATTTTCAAAAGCGCGTAGCAATGTTAAAGCTACAAAGAGGGACTATAGTGAACACGCACTTAATCACAAATCCATTTTTAATGAATGAAATGAGTTGTACTCAAAGATCAAAGATAAATGATTTGTACTAAAAGATCAAAGATCTCGAGGACAAACTTGTCAAAAGAAGCCAAACAAACCAAACCATTCACTTGAATAAACTAAAGGACCACTTTTATAATCCATATACTTATGAAGTCTTTGGTTTCAAAAATCCTCATATTCTTGAAAAAATAACTACCGCATATTTATATGATTTTAAATTAATGGGAAAGGAAAAAAGAGAAAATTGAAATGAGAAGGGCAAAAAGAGAAAATCTAGAAGAAAATGCAAGCATCTTAAAATTACATTAATTTGAACGAGGCTTATAAAACAAGAGAAATACCATTATCACCTGATTTCTTAACTAGTTACTTTTTGGAGTAATTGAATCAGAAGTCAGAAAATCTTTTTGAAAAAACCTGAGTTTTCATATCTTTACATTCCTAGTTCACTTTTGAAAAAGAAGATTTTTGAACTTGAACTGAACTTGGAACAACAATGTAAGAATTTTGACAATGAAAGAGACATACTTATAAAATTGATTCTCAAAACACATGACTTCCGTTGATGCTAACTCATCCATATCAAAGAAGTGTTTTTCCAACAATAACATAGTATAAGCTCATTTGGATTGGTGTTGTTCTAATGATGCCAAACTTTTTCCAACTTTTGCTCGATTATTCAATCTTATATTTTATATGAGTCCTCACAAATGTGATATCTATAAAACCTATTTGTTTAAAACCATATCCCAAGAAGAGGAAGATTTTAACAAAATGATTGAATTTGATGAAGATAAATCCGATGAAGGGTTTAGTATGGTTAGCCCTCAATTTTCTCAAAAGAAATCAATTTTAAACAAAGAGAATAAATGCACCAACTGGTATTTATTATAAAATCTTTTTCAAACAAGCGAAACTGTTTTGGTTTCTAGAACTTAAATAAAAACCCAATTTAAAATGGAAAGGATTGAGTATGTTCAAGATAAAATTGTCCCAGGCGAGTCTTCGAATTTCAAAAGGCATGTTCGCTCCTCGAAAATTGCTAACTCTCATTTGATTGTGACACCAAACAAAGAATTAAGTAAAAGACATGTTAAAAGAACATTGTGGCCGGAGCAAGGAAATAGTTTTTTAGAAGTTAGGAAAAGTCTCTTTGAAGAGAAAAATTATTTTTCACAATTTTGTTATAAAAACAATGTTTTAATCATTCTAGTTCTAATAAATGAAAACAATTTTTGTTATGTGCATTGAACAAGATGTTGTAACTAATTCTAGTTTTGCAAAGACTACTGTTTCTAACGAGTTAGGTTTTAATTCAAAGGTTCATTGTCATATTACATTTAGGAAGTATGAATCTTCTACTTTAATTAATTAATGATGAGGTGCATTAGATAAGCATGATGTGAAACATCTATTCCAAGTGTACTTTATTAAACATCTAATGAGGTTATCCAAGAAGAAAATTTTGTACATCTCCTCAAAAAGTGAACAGATCTTTGGTAAATCAGAAAATTCAAAAGGAAAAATTAAATTCCAATTACAAATGGATGCCTACAAATGAATTTGTAGTTAATTCTCCTAATTAACCTGGACCCAAACTCAAATGGATACTAAAATCTGCATAATTTGTTTTGTAGATCAACCGTTGAAACATTATGGAACACAACAGTTACATATTGAAGAATATTGTGGAGTCAACACAACTGTGTGTTCAATATGCTAAGAAATTCAAATTTCACAACTAGGAGAAAGAAGAGTATTCCCTGTAGTCTAACTCACACATCATTTTGTTCGGCATCAGTCCGGATCAAAAGAGAAACTTATTTTTGATGTAGTTTAGCATAATTTGATATAACTTTTGTGTTGATGTCTAATACTTGCAGGGGGAGCTAGTTAGAGAAATTATTTAATAGACAAATCATTATGGTCGAGAACCTACAAGATTGCAATTTTCTTGTATCACCGCAAAATCCTAAGTCGTTTTTTTAAAACACGCTGCGGAAGCATAATAATAAAGATCAACTTAAAATATAATCATTTACAAACACCCACACTAAAACCAACGTCAAAAACAACTGTTGTGTTACAAGAACTAAAATATGGCTCGTCTTTAAACATAATAAATATCAGAGCGCTTGGTCAAGCTTTCCTTTAACTCAAAACACAGCCACAAACTAAGAACCTGCAAAAACAGTTCAACGGTGGGAAATTAGCACAAAGCTAAGTGAGAGGAAGCTTAAAACACAACAGCAAGCATCATCAATCGATACAAAAGCATGTAATCACATAATCCAGAAGAACGGCGGTTCGGCGCAGAACCTACAACCAATGCCGGCCAAAACAAAGGTTTACCGATAGCCCACCCTCAATTGGCACAGTTAGATCCCCTCCGATACAACTCATGCATCAGAGGGTCTGCAACTGCACAACCAATAGCGATCAGGCCCAGCCCAATTCCACGCATAGCTGACTTCTCAAACGATACTCGATATCATCCCTCGAG
>JAUEJL010140519.1:0-10801 GCA_032274825.1 Drosophyllum lusitanicum | reverse complement strand
GTTCATAGTTTAAAAAAAAACTATAATGTTTTATTTGAAAACATAGAAAAATTAAGTATAAAGAAGATTATAAAAATATATTTATAGATAAATATGAATTTTTTTTTAAAACTATAATTATGTTAGTAAAATTAAAAAGAAGATTAAATTATAATATTTTATTCCATTTCTAGAATAAATTAGTTAAAAACACCACCCAACCAAATAATGAAAATGAAGGAATAAAATTCCTTATGAAATATTACATTTTATTCCTAAGTGAGTAACAAACACGTATTACTTATTATGTTAGAACGATTTATTCCATTTCACCCTTGATTAATGCATACCAAACACAGACTTAGGTTTCACAAATCTAAACAACTTAATTGTTAGATATTTGGAAACTTGACTTTGAAATACTTAATTGTATAAAATAACTATCAAAAGTGAGTTTTTATTTCCCCAAATTAGTGGAATTGATATTCAAAACCTTTACTTGATGTCTTCAAAATTTGAAAGTTGTAAATAGTAACGTACTATGACTTTACTAAGCTTAATAACTAAGAAGATGGCTAAAAAGACATCCAATTTTTACTAAAAAGACAGCTCTCTAACAAATAATATTGTCTTTGTTTTTCTTGTAAGACACCAATAAGTCAATACCCACTTTTTTAATTAACTTCTTATCTTTTTAAAATATGATCTATATTATAATTTAAAAATATGTCATAGATCTTAGATGTTTTATTATCTAACGTAAAAAAAAGTTTTTGTTTATAAATCAAAACAAAGTTTATAAATAACAAAATCTATAAATTTAAAAACAAATTTAATAATATATTACTTGTAGGTAATATTATTAACCAAAAAAAAATCCTAAAATTAACCCTATGGTTTCAACCCTTCCTATCTAAACCCTCTCACTCATAATCTATCTTCTCCTCATCCACTGACATATGTTGATTGTTGAACAAAGTATTTTCATGATCTATAAAATGTTGTGGTAGTTAGTGGTGGTTGTTGACGTCTGACTGCCTCCACGTTCACCTTTTCCCACTAGTACAAAAATGACCTTTAGTCACACAAAAAAAGTGTGACCGTAGGCATACGATCACACTTTTTTTTTCATCAAAAGTGTGACCGAAGATCGTGCCATTTTAGGCATGTTATGGTCACACGAAAATTTGGTGACCATATCATATGAAAATATGTGACTGTAGCTTAAAAGTGTGACTATATGGTATGAACTTTTCATGTTGAAATCAAACAATTCATCCGAAAGTGTGACCAAAAACCTTTTCTAGACACACAATTTTATTATTTGAGTGACTGTTGTTCCATCTATGGTCACACAAATCTATTATAAGTGTGGTTATTGTTTACCCTTTAGTCACACTTTGTAAGTTCGAAAAACAACGTTGTTTATCATGATCGTTGCTATCCTATAGACATATAAGTTCCTTATAGTGTGACTATTTTATATCTTTTCGCCATAGAAAAACAATTCAGGTGTGACCATAAATGACTCACGGTCACAGCTATGTGTGTTAATATAGTCGACTGTTACTATTGTTTTGTTTTTAGTCACACAAAAATACTTAAAACGTAGCTGAAACCGTTTTATGGTCACACAATGTTTTCAAAAGTGTGACTATCTATAACCTATAGTCATACAAACGTATGAATACATGAGGGATTGTTAGATTTTGACACAAAATTATACATCATTGATAATATTATTTAGTTTTATTCACACTAGAATACTTAAAACATAGCTGAAACCGTTTTATGGTCACACTATGTTTTCAAAAGTATGACTATCTATAACCTATAGTCACACGAAGGTTTGAATACATGACGAATTGTTATATTTTGACACAGTTATACATCATCCGCAATATTATTCAGTTTTAGTCACACAAAAATACTTTAAACATAGCTAAAAATGTTTTATGGTCACATAATGTTTTCAAAAGTGTGACTATCTATAACGTATAGTCACACAAATTCATGTTAACCGTAACAATTGTTATGATTTAGTCACACCAATGAATTATAAGTGTGGTTGTTGTTCACCCTTTAGTCACATTCATTGAAATCAATGTGACAATTGTTTAGTTTTAGTCACATTAATTGTATATTATTATGTTGTGACTATTTGGTCTTGTAAAGAATACTTAAAACATAGCTGAAACCGTTTTATGGCCACACTATGTTTTCAAAAGCATGACTATCTATAACCTATAGTCATACGAAGGTTTGAATACATGACGGATTACAATTATACATCATCCGCACTATTATTCAGTTTTAGTCACACATGAATACTTAAAACATAGCTGAAACCATTTTATGGTCACACTATGTTTTCAAAAGTGTGACTATCTATAACCTATAATCACACCAAGGTTTGAATACATGACGGATTGTTAGATTTTGACACCCAATTATATATACATCATCCGCAATATTATTCAAATTTAGTGACACAAAAATACTTTAAACATAGCTGATAATGTTTTATGGTCACATAATGTATTCAAAAGTGTGACTATCTATAATGTATAGTCACATGAATTTATGTTAACGGTAACAATTATTATCATTTAGTCACACAACTAAATTATAAGTGTGGTTATTGTTCACCCTTTAGTCACATTCATTGAAATCAATGTGACCATTGTTTAGTTTTAGTCACATTAATTGTATGTTATTATGTTGTGACTATTTGGTCTTGTAAAGCCACATAATTGTGGTCGTTTGATAGCCATAATATTCAAATTTGCTAATAAATATTGCATTAAACATGAGAAAAATATATTTATATTTACAACAAATCCATAAAATACATACTTTAGTTATGAAGTTAAACGGTAAGCAAATACATTGTAACCTAACTAAATCTACCAATTATGCACTTCTTGACTGCTTTAGTTATGAAGTTAAACGGTAAACACAGTAAACAAATACATTGTAAGCTAACTTTCACAACTTCTTTACTCTTTGATCGAGGTGGATTGAAATATTTGTTTGGAGTAACTTGAGTGCCAACCCCTTTTACCGATCCACCATCTTCCTTGCCAAAGACCATTGTCAGTGCCCAAGTCAAGCTTCAGTTCTCTAGCTTTTATATGTGTTTCATGTTGAAAAGTGCACATGAAATTGACTAAAAGAATTCTTAAATGTTTTAGTTATGTTGGGTGGACGGTCGTTAAAGAGCGAGGCTTGATTTCGCAAAACACACCTCATTAATGCTTCGAGTGGACTGTCGTTAAAGAGTGAGGTTTGATTTTCTCATAACACCCCTCATTAATGCTTCATTAATGAGCCATAAATGCTTCATTAATGTTTCATTAATGAGCCATAAATGCTTCATTAATGAGTCACTAATGAGCCACCAAATTATTAGCCATTGATTTTATATTATTCAAGGCTAAGATCGGTTCTCGCGGTAATTGCAATAAGAATAATTCTCAAATGAACTCTTCCATTGATTTTAGGGTATATGTGCTCCTTTTACTTTGCGCCACTACTTTTCAATCCATGCAGATCCTTGATGTTGTCTTCTTCTTCGGCGGTTTTCTTGACCGAAAACCTTACCGGTTATTCCATTGATCGATACTTGAACACGGACTTGCTGTGGATTGTTCTTGACACGTTGCTTGCTGCCCTCGTGTCTTTGGAGTGTTGGTCGCTGTGACGGATTTGTTTCTCCCGTACCGATCAAGGTAAGTTTCCTTTTCATGGCACGAGATGGTGGTTGTCTTCGGGCTGTCGCTTTGGCTGCCCGGAGAGAATGATCGTATGCCTCTGGATCTGGAGGGTTAAGCATTAGGAGTCGGTGGCGGAGTTGCTGTTAGGGAGTAACCATGGTGATTGGATTTGGTTGGCTCTCACCACCGTGACGCGGTGACTGAGATAGAGATACGGTGTCGGAACAGCTTGCACCACCGCGAGAGGGTGGAGGGGTGGTATTGCCGTCGTTGCGGTCCATTGTCGATCGTTTGATGTGTGCTTAATTCGGCGCCTTTGGGATATCTTTATTTTCTGTAGATGATGATGAACTTTGGTAACAATCAAAGCTGTAATACCAATTGTTGGAAAAAAAGTGCCAAAGTTTCAATCTTTATTACTAAAGTCATATATTTATTACAAATGAATGGGGTACATATTTATAGCCAAGAATTTGGCCGTTATTCATTTCGGTTAACAGCCAGTCCGTTGTAAATCGACGGTCGCGGCAGCCGCCGACGGCTAAGGAGGTGGCGGTGATTGTAATAATAATAATAATACAAAATAATGTTTTAAACACCTAACTAAACTTTGATTATATCATTGTTTCTAACACAACTTGTTTTCCTTCATTGTCAAAATTCATAAAAATAGTAATTAATTTAAGTCGTTTGTAGAATGGCCGGTTAAAGGGATAATTAGTGGGCGCGACAACTCATAACATGATATAAACCTAGCCAACACAATACACTAAAAGAAAACATTATGTAGATTGAATATCAAGAACTGAGATCGAAGATTAGCATTACCTATGAACAAGTAACATGTTATGAACCATACATTCTTCCTTTCCCTGTATGATAATAACCATTCAGAGTTAATTAGCATGCCATGATCACAACAGTATAAAATAAAATGAATTAGATAAACAAGAATTGAAGAATGCTTACACAAAAAAATTTAGAAGCACCCGTCAAAAAATTTAAAATAAAACCTCACTAAAGATATAAAATAAACGTTATGATAAGAAATTGAATTTGTTGCTTACAAGATACACGTCGCAAATTAAAGGAAATTAAGATACGATTAAAAAATACAGCAACAGTTTTTTTGTTAGAAAAAGAGTTGTCAGACCGACGAGAATAAGATTCGATTTTGAAATTAAAGGAAATCCAAACCACAATCGCAAATTTGTTACAAGAATTACCTGCTTATCTCTGTGCAGATCTCTAAGCTCTATGGGTGAAAACCCGAAGTGAATCATTGATTAAAGAACCTCCCTAAAAGCTAGTGTATCAGAACAGAAGTCCTGAATCACTAATTGAATTGAACTGAATCCCTGATTAAATGGATGATTTCGATAGCTTTTTATAAGCGTAAAATCCAGTGTGAACATGAAGATTTATGGGTGAATTTCAAGGAGCAAATGGTGTTGTTTGCATGATATCCGGTGCGAACACGAAGATTTACTGTGAATTACAAGGAGGAAACGGTGTCGTTCGCATAAAATCCAATGTGAATACGAAGATTTAACGGTGAATTTCAAGGAGCAAACGGTGTCGTTCGCATAAAATCCAATGTGAACACCAAGATTTACCAGGTGAATTTCAAGGAGCAACCGGTGTCGTTCGTATAAAATCCAATGTGAACACGAAGATTTACAAGGTGAATTTCAAAGAGCAACCGGTGTCATTGGCATAAAATCCAATGTGAACACCAAGATTTACAAGGAGAATTTCAACGAGCAAACAGGTGTCGTTCACATGAAATTCAGTTTGATTATGAAGATTTAAAGTGAAATTCAATGAGTAAACGGTGTCGCTCGCATGATATCCAGTCTGCAAATGAAGATTTCTGTCATTAGAATGAAATTAATCCATTGTGAACACAAAGATTTACCGGTGAATTTCATGGAGCTTTTTACCAAACCCACATATTTCATATAGATATTCACCAAAACACTGTAGATTTAAAAATATTTACCAAAATAATTCAATTTTATACTACCTTTTGAAGTTATTATTATCCTAGGTGAGTAAACTATTTGACGTCGTTTCAGTGTAACTTCCTTCACCAATCAGCGAAGCCCTACAGACCTAGCCTAGCTTCCCCGTGAATCAAACCTTGCGCCTTTTCCCTGGTAATCGCCATCGGATAATCTCTATCCGACGGCCAGCCAAAACCTTCGTCTTCGATCAAGTCTCACTGTTCATACGTTGTGTAAATAAAGAAAACTATAAGAGACAGTTGGATACATTTATAAATTGGTGCATTCATCAATCTACGGTAATTATCGATTCTCTTGAGTTCTTATGCTGTTTGATTGTCACTTGGTTCATGTTATATTCATGGAGCTAACATTCTTAAGCAAGTTTCTATTTCGGAAATGCTAATTCTGCAAAGGTTTTGATCATAGTGCCACGTATCTTTCTTGCAAATAAAGGATATTCTTCGAGTCATAATGCTTCCAAGCGGCACCATCACTTGGATGTACCATTTCATCTGTTTGACAGATGATCATAGTGTCACTCTGGCTTTTGATCCACCTTTTTAGACATAAACAACCTTTGAAGTCTAAGTGTAATAAAAAAATATGTCAACACAGAATTATGGACCTTGCTTCGTGTGCTGTTATCCTTGTAATGAGATGCTCTGCACACCTAATCGTTGTGTGAAGTTTAAACCGGACTCGGGTCAACCCGGTAACAAAGTGAACCAAGTCAGGCAACCCGGTTTATCTGCACGTTGGAGAAGTTTTGAATTTTTCTGTTGCACGTGTTGGAAGTGGGCAACGTAATGGAGAAAATGTTGGCTTTATTTTCTCCCACTATCTATTTTGTTATTTAGTATTATTTTAATTGCTTATTTAAAGGTTGTACTCTCTGCATGTTAGTTGCAGCAGTTTTCCATTTCCAAGTTTTCTTCTACATCGTACTGTAACTTTGGTTTTGAATCAAGCAGCTTTCTTTCCATTATAAAACCTCTGTTCTTCTCTCTTACTGCACAAAGATTTTTTAGCATACACAGATAGATCCACTTTGTTTTAACCAACACGTTGCTTAAGTTTATATTCTCTTTATAGAAAAGCATGCACTGGTTTTTGCATACATCAATCTTTGTTTTGGAAGACTAAGTTTTGATATTAGAAGTTTCTTTATTGAAAATGTTTGACAACCTGCATACAAAGGCGAATCAGCGGCTTCCAACATCTCATAGAAGCTTTCCGCAGATGAATTCGGAACTTGTTCTTCCCAAATTATTATAATCAGGGGGACACATGTTATCTAACACCATGCGTGTGCACGAACAACATCATCATCATCTTCCAACGGAATAGAGCACTCTACACTCTTGTTAATAATTGTGATTGCATCACATGACTCCACCAAGTAGTATAATGAGGTTGAAATCTCCATTTTCGTACTTTTTACATTTGAACCTAGAATAAGGACGTCTACTCTGTAGTGTTATTGTTCAAGTTCTCCCTTTAGTAAGTGAAAAGACAAAGTCTAAAAAAAGTTTTTCTACTTTTTTAAGCCATTCCGAAGTACTAAATCTGTCACGTCTATCATTTGATACATCCATCATTTATCATTCAATTCATAGTTGACAACTTATTCCAAAGTATAGTCAACAACCCATAAGAAAAATAAAAAATATGTATCGTTTTATATATTTCTTGATTATTATATAAATGTGTCATGAACTCATAATAGATTATTTAGAATTATATATAATTAAACCACAAATTAAGAATTTCTATCCATGTTGGTTCAAACTAATATCGCAATGCACGTCATGTTTAACCCTTACATGTCAAAAAGCTATTTTTTATAACACCCATGCTAATGAAAACCTGTTTGTTATAAAGTGAAATTGAAAGGGATGAACTATAGAAGACGGTTCGAGTTGGCTAGACTCGATGAATAAGAGAAGGAAGATTAGAAGTTTTGCAACAGAATTTTCTCATTAATTTCACCAAATGCAGTACATGAGAATTTAAATATATATGAAGACCTATCTACTATTATTAATAACTCCACTATCTTAAACTAATTGCCTAAATATCAATGATCAAGTCTTCCTATGGAACTAGAATGTAATTAACGGCTCTCTCATGCACATGTTGAACCGTATCGATGAACATGGTTTAAGCAACACGTGGTCTTGTAAAGTGAAATTACATTATTTTTTAATGTAAACTTTTATTTAAATCAAGACTCACAATTCCTTTCTCCAGTAGAATTATCCAACAAAATAACAAAACGAAAAACATCCGTACCAAAACTAAACCTCAACAAACACCCCAACTTGGTTTTACGTGTTCACATCACAAGAACACTCAAATTTGGGTTATGAAATTAAGGAGTGATGAAGTTCTAAATGGGTCCGCGGTGGTAACTAAAACCAATATATGAAGAGTGTAGAAGCTTACGAGGTGGGAGTTTGATGAACTCAAAGGCAGCAAAATCAAAACAAAATTTGCGACTTTGTTTTGCATTTCACAAGCAGACAACAACGGTGGCAAGAGTGGTGGGTGGCGACATGACTCGTAGCAATAGTATGGTGTTTGATTACCGACTACTCTTGCTTTGAGCATAGACTTTAGGGTATAAAATGAGAAAAATTCAATTCCAATTTTCTATTTTAATTCTCTATTACATGAAGAGAAAATGAAAGAATAGATATTATATTGTAAACTACCAATATCATCCTGTCCATCAAATTGTCAACCTGCCACCCGTCAACACTAGAAGCCACTTACCACCACTACCACCATCACCGCGACCTTCCATAACCACCCTTTCGCAACCCACCTTAACCACCCCCATCACCACCTCCACCCAACATAAACACCCCACCACCCTACTCCACCGCCATCGCCACCGCTACCACCGCCCACCGCCACCCACCATAACCACCCCAACACCTCATGTCCTCACCTACACTCCTCCCTTGCCACACCACGGTGGTAGTGGTGGGCGTGGTTGGAGACTCACAGTGGTGGTAGAGGGGTGATGGGTAGGAGCGGGGCCATGGTGGTGGCAAGGGAGGAGGGGAGGTTAGGTGTTGGGGTGGTTATGGTGGGTGGCGGCTTGAGGTGGTAGCGGTCTCGATGGCGGTGGAGTAGGGTGGTGGGGTGGTTATGTTGGGTGGAGGCAGCGATGGGGTGGTTAAGGTTGGTTGCAGAAGGGTGGTTATGGAAGGTCGCGGTGATGCTGGTAGTGGAGTGGTAGCAATGATGACGCTGGTAAGTGGCTTCTAGTGTTGACGGGTGGCGGGTTGACAATTTGATGAAAAGGATGATATTGGCGGTTTACAATATAATTTCTATTCAATCAATTTCTCTTCATGTAATAGAGAATTAAAGTAGAAAATTGGAATTGAATTTTTCTTACATTTTATACCCTAAAGCCTATGCTCAAAGCAAAAGTAGGCGGTAATCAAGCACCATACTGCTGTTGCGAGTCATGTCGCCGCCCACCGCTCTTGCCACCGTTGTCCGCTGGTCAAGGTGCTGCAAAACAAAGTCACAAATTCTGTTTTGATTTTGTTGCCTTTGAGTTCATCAAACTCCCACCTCATAAGCTTCTACACTCTTCGTATATTGGTTTTAGTTACCACCGCTGACCCATTAAGAACTTCATCACTCTTTAATTGTTAGGGGTATCTTTCTTCCTTCTTAAGAATCAGATTGGGTAATGGTCTTAGAACTCGATTTTGGCTTGACAAATGGGTCGGGTCACAATGTCCTCACAGTTTTATTTCCAAGGTTATTCAATTGAGTCGGTGTTAAAAAGGTCAAAGTGGGAGAAATGGGTCAATGGGAAGGGTAGGTGTGGGTCTGGAATTTTGATTTTTTAAGTCTGTGTCGTGGTCGGGTGGAAATTGAAGGTCAAGTTCTCAAGTCTATGTTGGAACACATCATTTTGCAACCTTCTATTTCACATAGTTGGATATGGGAGATGAACAACAACAACTCATATTCGGTCAAAGAAGTTAGACGGCGTTTAGAAGATTTGAAATTGCAAGGGCAGCACATTGTAGAGGAGACGGAATGGTCTAGAGTTTTATGGAATAAAATCAAAGTGTTCATGTGGAGGTCCCTCAAAGAAAGGCTACCGGTTCTTCTCAAGGTTCATGAAAGTGGTATTGATATACCATCAAACTTATGTCCAAGATGCAAGAAAGATCAAGAAGATGTCAATCATGCTTTAGTCCAATGTGTTAAGCTAAAAGAGACATGGCGCCAACTTTTCAAATGGTGGGGAGTTCCATTCACATCATATCCTACGATAAAGGAAATCTGATCAGACTGAATTCATGGTCTTCAATTCTAAAAACGATTGGTTTGATACCGTTAAAGCGATTGCTTACAGTATTTGGAAGAATGGTAATGAGTTCGTATTCAAAGGTAGCTGTAAAAGAGTGGAGGATGTATTTTATGATTCACACATTTTTCTCTTTCAATGGCTAAAAGGAAAAGTGAAGAAAAAAGGAAGATTGCTTTAGTTAGATTAGTTAATATCCCATTGCTTACCGCTAATTCATGTGTCTAATGGGTTTATTTTGTAGTTTTGTTCATGTAGTAGTTCACCGTGTGTGCATGGTATTGGGCTCCTCTCTATCTTTTGTAGGGAGTATTTGCCTCTTTTTTATAATAAAATATTGCTGCTTAAAAAAAACACACAATAACTCACAAGTTACACTTCACACATATATTAGGTAGAATATACATACACAACACATATATTATACACACACATAACACCTTCTTCTCTGCACTAAATCTAAGAAACAATCAAGTAACATAACAAACTACAAATAAACATGTGTTAGCATATTTAGCACTCAAAGGTGTAAATAATTAAATATACTAATTGTTTACCAAAAAATTGTGCATCTCTCTCCGTGTCCTGAATCATTGTTGTCCAACTGCAACAAACATTATCAAATCATAGATCTTAAGGCAGTGACAAATCTATTACCACGACCATCTATAATCAATTTTTTAGAATAGTCACACAGTGCTAAAGAAAATTATTCTAGCTAATGTATACTTTTGTCCCAAATTACAAGTCTTAAT
>JAUEJL010140508.1:0-10802 GCA_032274825.1 Drosophyllum lusitanicum | reverse complement strand
CTGTTCATTAATGTCCATTCCAAATCACTAATTAGATAATAAATTCCCATACTTCATGAATTCAACAAAACCCTTGCCATAAGCTGTTAGATTTGAAAATAATAGGTTTGGATATGCATAGATACCAAATCATTTAAATTAATCAAGTACAAAAATTTATAATTGGATCCATATGGACTAAACCGACGTGTCAAATTAGGCCATTTGCAAAAAAATTGAAGTGTTAGTTAACTTAATTTCTAAAGGTCATTGTAACTTTATTTAAAACCCAATTATCAAATTAGAAATAAAGTGTAATCTGCCCCATGGGAAAAATGTTAAACTTGCATACACATATATTTTTTTTAACAGCTAAACACACCCAACTCTATAATCTACTCCTAAATCTACACCTTTTTGTCCATGAACCGACTCGAACCCATTACCTAGGCCATGAGCAACCACCACCTTACCACTGGGCTAGAAGCCCAGGGCAAACTTGGATACACACATGACACATTGATCGGTAGGGCTTTACACATATACAAGATAGGCCTGGGGATAGTTTTCAATTTGGGTTACGCATCTATTGTGTCATTAAGGTTCTTATCATAATTGAAAACCTTTGCTCTGTACTACTCAAGTTCAGGAGATTTAGGTTTAGAGTAATATCCTGTCCAATCCAACTCACTTGAACTAATCAAGTAAAAAAACTTACATTCGAATCAAATCCTCGCTGCAAAACGCATATATGGCTATTGATTGAAGTGCCGAATTAGAAGAAACTTACATCGTAGGCCTCGGAGATTGTTTTGAACTTGGCTTCGGCATCTTTTTTGTTGTTAGGGTTCTTATCAGGGTGCCACTTCATAGCGAGTTTCCGATAAGCTTTCTTCAAATCATCGTCTTTAGCGTTGCGGTCCACCTCAAGAACCTTATAGTAATCCACACCCATGGTTGCTCAAATTTCTCTTTCCTCTTGCTTTTCCAATGAAATTTATATACTTTTGTTGAGGGTTTTTGAAGATTTGAAGTAGAAGTAGGGTGGAGTTTCTTGTGACTTCACTCTGAGGTGGATGGTGATGGCAAATTGGCAATAAAGGAAAGAATCAGCAGGTGAGTTGGAGTTGGGGCGAAGCCGCGAAGGGCGTGTTTGTGTGTCCAATGAAGGGGTGTTTGGATGTGGCCTCGTAAAGAACTTTGGAATTTAAAGTAAACAATTTATAACCAGTGTTATACCCGTTTGTGTGTCCGTTATCTGGTTAGTTTTTTTAATACATATATGTGTATAATACTTGAGATTAGATATTTATAACTAAATTCATTAATAGTTAATCTGTTTTTACACGTGGTCTTTTGAAAATGACAAAATTCAAAAAATCTAATAACCTATTTAAAAGAAAAG
Source organism: Drosophyllum lusitanicum (assembly GCA_032274825.1). Classification (NCBI taxonomy): domain Eukaryota; kingdom Viridiplantae; phylum Streptophyta; class Magnoliopsida; order Caryophyllales; family Drosophyllaceae; genus Drosophyllum; species Drosophyllum lusitanicum. The sequence goes on along the minus strand of JAUEJL010140508.1, from coordinate 9,418 downwards.
GATGATGATCATCCTTTTCAAAAATCAAGGTTTTTATCATCCATGACGTCACACTGCCAAAAGAAAGTTTTCACACGCGGGTTATACCCGTTCTTCCCCACCGACCCGCCTTCCAAAATCAGGGCATACTTCATTCGACTTTCAAAACAAACGCCGCTTTCCCCATCGGCAACATACCTAATCGATTCAAGCTAAACCAATGCCGCTTTCCCCATCGGCAACCTAGCTGATCGATTCAAGCTAAACCAGCAGACTTAACCGGCAATCTATTTGATTTCCCCATTGGCTTCAGAGTCATCTTTTTTCCAATTGAAAATCCAAGTAAGTTTATATTTATTTTTGACATTATGAATCTAGTAATTATCTAATCGATTTGGGACAATGATTTTATGGTTTTAATCGGATCAAAACATGAATCATGAGCTAATCGATGCGTTTTTGTACAATGATTATATAGTTTAGAAGACGTTAACCGATTTCCTCTCTTCAATTCTGGTACTTTTCGAATTGTATAATTATCCAATTGTATAGAAGAAACAGATCAGAATAATATTAGCATGTTTTACAAAGCTATTGTTTTGATTAGGATGAAGAGTAAATTTCAATACTCTTAATAACAAGGATTGTAAATATTAGAGATAGGAATATTATCAAGAGAAATTCTAAGATAACGGATGCCAAATTGGTATATTAAAACAAACAAATCTGAAATTATGAAAGGAATTATATATTTGAACTCTAGCCTACATCATAGTTTATCAATAAAATAATATCGTAACCTTATTTCTTGCATGTAGTATTTTGTAGCAGATCTAAGGATTCATCAAATCCATGAATGCAGCGGGTGCGTTTGTAAGTCCGAATGGCATGACTACGAATTCAAAGTGGCCATAACGGGTCCTGAATGCCGTTTTTTCAATATCTTCTTCCTTTACTTTCTGCCGATGATAGCCCGATTGCAAGTCAATCTTTGAGAACCATGCTTCCCGTTGCAATTGAACAAAATCAGCGCTCCCCATGGCGAGCTACTCGGTCGGATAAACCCTTTATCAAGAAGTTCTTATAGTTCAGACATCAGTTTTTGCATTTCTGGTGCCAGCCGATACAGAGTCTTTGCTATAGGTGCGGCACCTTGTACTAAATCGATTCTGAATTCTAGTGAGGAGCACCCACCTCTAGAATTCACAAACTACTAGTATGTCCGAAACACCCTTCTTTTTCTTCTTTTTCTTACTGTCAATCACATGTGGCAGAAATATCGTGCACCCCTTATGAAGATAGTTAACCTCTTTTACCACCGTAGATAGGGTTGTTTTCCCTTTCTTGCATTCACCATAAATCAACATTTCTCCCCCACTTGGGGTTTGAACCCGCACGATTCCTTGTTTGCATAAGATGCTGGCTTGGTGACGACCCAGCCAGTCCATACCGACCACCACTTGGAACTCTTGCATAAGAATCGGGATGAGGTCTATAAAGAACTTGACCTCTCCTATTTCTATTACATTGTCTCTGTATACGTCGGTTACGTTCACTGCCTTTTCTGCTATCTCTACTTTTAAAGGTGACTCTAACTTAGCTGGTACTTACCAAAACTTTTACAAAATGAGATAGAAATGAAAGATTTACTCGCCCCCAAGTCAAATACTACCAATGCAAGTATGGAGTTTGCAATAAAAATACATGTGATTACGTTTGGTTCTGCCTTTGCTTCCTCCACCGTCACAAGCCTTCGGTGCTTGCCCTTTTTCTCCATTTGTAATCAACAAAGGTGGTTGTTGAATGGTCTTCCACCTCCCACAGCAGTCCTAGGCATTCTGACATATGGTGGCCCGGCTGGTTGCATCGGAAACAGGCGCTCATATTTGCTCGGCAATCTGTGCTCACATGAACTTTCCCACATTTGTAGCAGTTCATTTGCCCCAAACGGCATTCCCCAACATGACCCTTCCCACATTTTGGGCACCGACTCCTTCTTGCCTACCGGCCTAGAACCACCAGTATTGAACTTTTTCTCCGGTGCCTTCTAGTGAGGAGCACCCGGCATGGCTTGCCCTGCAGTTCTCTTTTTAGCTCTCAGTTCCAAATCCATTTCCCTCTTTCTGGCTACGTCAATCACCTCATCTATAGTGGTACACCTTCCCGTAGTCACAAACTCACGAATATCTTCTCTCAAAATCCGGGAATAACGGTGCATTTGCAAACTTTCATCTGCCACATAAGCAGGATAGAACAAAACCTTATCCTTGAAGATTGTTGTGATCTCATTCACCATTTCAGCAGTTTTCTCCAACTTGAGGAATTCATTCATCAACCTTTCCCTTTCTACATTTGGTTTGAACAATCCCGTGAACTCTTCCCATGTCATAGTAGTGATCATCTCTCCCTTTAGGCATCTCAGAAGGTTCCACCACGTCTTTGCTGCTCCCCTCAACAAGTTTGATGTGAGCCACACTTTGCTCTCTTCCACAGAGTGGCATGTGTGGAAAGCTCCCTACCTCAGAAATCCATTGTGTACTCTTGATAGGATCCGGAATCCTTTCGAAGGTTAGTGGCTAGCACGCCATGAAATCTCTGTAAGTACAACCTCTTTGAGCATGTGTTGCTGCTGGAGTAACAATGTGCGTAGTAGTGGCAATAACTTCTTTGACAACGCACAGAGCGCTGAGTTTCTGATCAATGTTTGGTAATATCTCCCTCAATTCCTTCATTACTTCAGCTATCACTTTGCTAGTTATGTCAACTTCCCTTTTCGTTTCCTCTTCCTCCTCCTCACTACCGGGAATCATATTTTCTGGTCTCACATTCTACGGGTTGGCCTCACCAAATACCCCTTCATTCAGTATTGGTTGCTGAAGATCAGTCTAACTAGTCATACTTGTCTGAATCCCTTCCGGTACGTGGCCGGTTCCAGTCCCAACAAAAATCAAATTGCGGTTTTGTCTCATATTCACCGTTCTGGAAGTATATATAGTGCACTTATTAACAGGTGGCATTACCATAATCTCCTATTCACACCACAGTTAATGTCCACATTCTCTACATAACCCTAGCATGCCCTTATCATAAACTGAAGCAATCCCCTACATACTAAGGCACTCCTACTCTACAGGCATACTACTATCCTACAAGTACCCCTCACCCGATTCATAAGATTTCCCATGATTCCGACAAGTTCCGACATGTATCATGTGCTTGCATTACATATACCAAGTCTTGCCATTACCACTCAAAATCCCGATTCACAAGCTTAGGACGTGTATCACATAAGAGTCCACTTACACCTTAGTGTATCATGTTACCATAATCACATAAGGTTACACATACAAGCTATCATACCCTAGTCTAAGCATATCATGTATACAACCATGCATATGCTAAGTCATATAAGTAATCAAGTGTTTGATTCTACCCTACCACGACAATCAAACAAGAACATGCAATAAGGCCAAATCATCCATTCTATACTTATAGGGTTACCATTATGCACAATACACAGTATTCACGATTTGCCTAAACATTGATATAATCATCAACAGATTTCATGGATTTAAATACACATTATATTTCACTAAACAATAATTATATACTATGCTTCACCTTGTGCTCACCAGGACCAAGCTCCAACTGACAGCTCATCAATCGTGTTTGAAAATTTTAGTCTAGTTTTTTGAACCGTAATTCGGATCCCAAGCAACAATCAAACAACAACATGCAAAGAATCCTAATTACAGCCCTCAACCCTACAATTTATTTGTAAAAAATTTAAATTATTATCTTTAAAAATTTTAAGAACCAAGGTTTAAGTCCAAACACACCACTTGTAATGTCCCAAAAAAAAATTTAGAAGTAAAAATGCATATAAAGTAAATCAGAGTAAGTAACCCAAAATAAATTCACCAATATTCTTAACGAGGTTCCACACTCGGAACTACACATTATACATAGATAAAACTTCAAATGCTTAGGTATGAATATAACATTTGAATAATTTTTTGATTAATTACCAGCCAAAATGTTTTATAATAGATGAGCCATCTTCATATGGCTAGAGCTTTCCCATGATCAGGTCCTAAAAGAATAATCAACAAAGAGTAAGCATAAAGCTTAGCAAGCATAGGCACTCACACACCACACTAGGCATGTACACAACACATATCAATCCATGCTTACATATCAATTCACATAAGACTGACGCAGTGCACCGACGATGATTTCAGACTTTGGGTCACAGTTGACGATCCAAGCAGTACAGAGAATTTCACATGTCTGACTATGCCCGGATTGTGTTTTCACCACAATATAACACAACCCTTCACTTCACATATCAAAGTATAAGTTACACTTTCACACAAATAATACATGTACATTTCACACTAATATAATGATTAAGTTAGTGTAACTTACCTCATCAGCAACACAAGACAAAAGAACCACAGAGTTGCAAAATCAACGAATCTGACAGAAGGAACCTACACACGAGTCCTACCAAATGAGTACAAGTCTCCACCAAAACTTTAATGCTATAACATGGCTGTTACTATAGTCAAGTTTTAGTCCAAAACATCAAATTCGGTTAACCACCAAAATTTGGTTGACTAACCGAATTCGGTCGCCCCACCCGAAACTCGGTCATTAGAAAGAATCCAATCCTCGGCCATCACCCGAATTCAGTCAACACTTGAATAGCCACCTGAATTGGTCCTCACCCGAATCCGATTAACACATAAAATCCGCTTTTTAGCCATAATTCAGTCAACACTTGAATAGCCATCTGAATTTGGTCCTCACCCGAATCCGATTAACACATAAAATCCGCTTAACGTTTGAAATTCGGTCAACACATGGAATCCGGACACCCTACCAAATTCGGTCAACTCTTACAAAGTTCCTTCCTTACCCGAATTCGGTCAACACTAGACTTACGGTTACCACCCGAATTTGGTCATAACCAAATTTGGTCGATACGTTGTTCTTGACCAACATCAATTCCACGTTATTAAATCCTTGATAAAAATGATATTCATTGATTGCCATAGTTTCCCAATGTCCCAAACATGATACCCTGAGATTTAATTTGCTTAACATCAAGTTTTAGTTGGTCTTAAATTCATTTTTTGTTCCTAGTAAGGCGCGACTCGCAAAACACTAATCTCAATTGATTAATCCTTCATAAAGATATGTAATTCAACCGTGTAGCAAACCTTAGAAACATTCTAATACCCCCTAGATTCTTTAATTTCAATTTATACTACAAGAACATCAAATTTAATGGTTTATAGCCCCATTTTTGCTCTCTGTCCGATTTTTCCCAAACAGATCCAATTCTATAATAATTATAACTTCTACGTGCATAAAAATCTTCAATAAAGTGTTTAGATCACATACCTTTGGTAAATCGAGTGGTTCTTCAAGGCTTAGCAAGTCTACAATCGAGTCCTAGCTCCTTCTTCCTCTCGGCAGCGTCAAAACACACACACAAGCACCAACGAGATTTTTAGCAATTGTGACGTCTTTGGGGGTTGTGCCCTAATAGGGTATTTATACCCTTCCCTTGGGCTTCAAGCCCAAGTCAATCAAATCTCTCTTAAACCCAATAAACACTCCTTCCTTAAGGTGAATAGCCATTAAGCCCAAAAGAAATTAACTCCACTAAACACTCATAAATGTAAGTCCAAGTAAATTCCCAATTTGATAAACACAATATTACACCTCGTGATTAATTGGAGACGGGTATTACAGTCGTGAATTTTTTTCTCATGAGCTTTTAATGCTTCCAATTCATGACCCGTGAAGGTCTTTTCACGAGATGTAAGGTCCCGGAATAGTTTTTTGCCTTTAAAAGAAATTGGATTTCTGTTTTCCCTCGGTTGTTAGATTCGGGATTTTTCCAGTTTCTGGTTTTTAGTTGATAAGTCCCCAAGTGTGTTTTGGTTCACACACTTGTATGTATGTTATGGTTTTGGCATGAAATGCATACGTGCATACATTTGTGGTATGTATATGTGAATATGGATAATCAAACTTGGTTTTGGTCATCCTAATGCATATGTACAAGAATTGCTTTAGTGCCTTTGGTGTTTGTTTTCCAATCCATAACGAAATACATGTGTATGGTTTGTGTGGCACCCCATGTTGTTTGTATGCTTTCTTTTGTTGAGTCACATGACCTTTGTGTTGGATGGATGGTTGTATGTTTTTCATTTATTTGGTGATTTGTGTCACATGGTGTGATATAATTAATTTATTTATCCATTCGTTTTGTAATATTATTGCGGCTTGCATGTCATTTTTCCAATTGTACTTATAATAGAGTTAGGATTTTGTGGCTTGCATGACATTTCACTTTTCTTTGTACTTGTACCTTTTGGTGGAACTAGAGGCAACCATTGGGAGTCATGGCGATGACGTCTTAGGTAACACGTACGAGTCCGGAGATCCTCGGAAAGGTGGTGGATTCAGTGGGAGCTCTTCCAACGGGTCTTTAGGCAGCGTCCCTAGTTGACCTTTTTTTCCTCGTATGTCTTGCAGGGAAAATGCATAGGACTTTTGGGTATGTTAATAAATATTTTGTTTGTGTTTGGTGGTGATTTTATATTGTTTTGCATGGTTATTAAGCTTTTTTGCATGTGTAGAAACTAGAGGGGGGGGGGGGGTTGAATAGTTTTCATGTCCTCTTTTTAAAACCTTTTATTTATTTTACCTCTTTTAAAAGTTAATTAATTTTACTTTTAATAATCAAACTCTTTTATATGTATATATTCTTGAGCACAACGGAAGCAATAAATAATAATAAATGACAAGAATATAAATGCAAGTAAGTAAAGAGTTTAAGGGTTTGGAGAGATGACACTGAGATTTATAGTGGTTCGGTTGAACTCCAACCTACATCCACTCCTTGACCTCCGTTAAGAGTTCCACTAGCACAACGTTTCCTTAGACCGGAAGAGACCACCGGTTAGAATCACTTTTGATACGAGGATGTGATCACCTCAAGATGTTCTAGTCCAAGACACGAGCTCTTCACTAAGAACCCGGAATGACTCTAATGAGGACCTTTTTGCCTACTCCGTAGGACTTCCTTGCCTCCACCAAGGTCTTCAACATGTGCCTTCACTAAGGACTTTTACAAGTGTTCTTCACCAAGAACACAAACCCAAGAACGATGTGGGGAATAGTCAAACCCACATGTACGAACAAGTTCTACAACTAGAACTATCTCTCAACAAATGAAATCTCACTAACACCAACAATGGTGTGTACAAATGATTTCACTCTTACAAATAAAGAGGCAAATGAATGTATATATGAAGCTCTTGTATTCTCTCTCTTGATCTCTCTTGCTCTCTTTGAGTTGTTAAAGAATAGATGCTTTGATCTTTGAAGATTAAACAACTCAAGAATCACACATCTAAAATATAAAGATGAAAGATCACAAGTGTGTGATGAAATATTACAAAAGATTTTCTGTGCAAGAGGTGTGTAAAAATGAAAACCAAAGGTTGCTATTTATAGAGAGGAGAGAGAGAAAACATCTAGCTGCCTGGAGCTGTACTGTCCACCGTGGCCTGCGTCCGTGCGTCACCGGCACAGCTTCTTTTTCAGATTTAAAATGTTAACGTTGGATACCGGCTAATATTTGAAATTCTGTCCGAAGATAGTACAATACCCAATAATATTTTATTGTGACACTTACATATTTTGGCACAGAGATCAAGAAATATTTTGAATTCAAAATGTGTGATTGAGATTGTGACACCACAAAAGTAACTTGTACTTTTGTGGGCACAAAGATCAATGAATGTACTTTGTTGATCTTATCTCTTCCACACTCACTTATAATACCTAAAATAATAATACCTGTTAAAAGTATCTTATAAGTGTATTTTCATGATTTGTATGAATTCTCAACCAAAATATATTACGTTTCCGTTAGTGGCAGTATATTTTATAAAATCATAATTCCCAAAATATATAACTTTTGAACATGTGGAATTGATTTATAAAATATGAAAATGTATTCTAGTAAAAATCGATTTCTATAATTTTTGCCATTGTTTGTTCAAAAATCGTTTTTACTAAATGGGTATTGTATATGTTTGGCACTAGTAAAATTTGCATACTTGATTTCTTTTTTAATCCTCTTTAAATATTTTTGTTGTGATGGGTGCAAATTTATATTTAATCATTTATTTTGCCAAACTTATTATTTTTATATTAACATGGATTTTTGTAATATAATTTCTTCTTAAGTAAATATTAAAGTTACGTCATCAAAACCTTTAAATAAATATTTATTTTTTGATTGCACTAACAACATGCTAGACAATTTTTCGAAATTAATGAAATCACAAGAGTTTTAAATAGTTAACAACTCTCGCTCATAACAAAATGGATATAAAAATGGTATTATATTCATAGTAAAAATATTAGTTTTGTCTATTGTTTGTTAATCAAGAAAAATGTTTTAAACCGGAAAAACAAAAGTCCTGCTTTTCTAAAACATACATCACACACCATCCATAAGATGATGTCACCTGAATCTAGTGAAACAAGGTCGATTGTCGACCTTAGACCAATCGGTCCTTGTGTAACTATGTGAAAGGTGAGTGTGGCAACTTACAAGGTTAGTTGTCAAGCTTAGCACAAACCAATCATTGGTCTAGAGTACCACCGTGTATCTTGGTGGAAGATTTACATTTCTAACTTAATATGGTTGGGTGATTGTCAAGTTTAACCAACTCATTAAAACGAATTAACAGGAATCGGTGTGGAAGGATCAAATATGTCAATAGACATAATGGATGTCACCGGATCCCACAAGTGTCTAAGAGTTACCATAATAAATTGCAATCGGTAAAATGGTCACCTGACTAAATAACTCCAACACATGATTTGTGGTACACCCATCACGTCGTAGGTGAAATATGGTTCTTAGCCTTTGCTAAAATAATGGTTTTCTTAAACTACGGGGTAATTACTCAACAAGGATTATATTAAACAAACAATAACACCGTGACACCAAACTTATCATTGTGTGTGTTCTTTGAGAAGTAGTGCCTTGAGGGTGTGAAATTTCTCAATTGGTTTTACGAATTAAGGATTGTGCTCGATATGAGTAGAAGTTGCGCATCCTCGAGAATCCCTTTGTGGATGTAACGTCCCAATTTTTTTTTTTTTTTTTTGCAATTAAACATTTACCAACGCGTACGATTCATAGTCTACTATAATTAAAACATTGTATCACTTTAATTACAACCCCGGGTGATAACCCGTAAAAGCTTGAATTCAAGTGTAACTGTTTTGGAATACATCATTAAATACAAAATAGTTTAAAACACTGCGGAAGCTTGTGGGAGATGAGCTATCAACCGCGTGCTGGAGCCCCGCCGTGGCCATCACCTGAAAAGAAGGTTAA
>JAUEJL010140486.1:0-10803 GCA_032274825.1 Drosophyllum lusitanicum | reverse complement strand
ATAAGCTAGTTTTTTCAAGCTTATTTTTCATGAGTCCGGCTTATTTTCTTCTTCTAACTCATAATAAGCTCAAAAGTTTGAAAATAAGTCGAAAAAAACTACCTTATAAAAAATAAGCCTGAAAAATAAGCCTTAAATAAGCTAAAACAAACACCCCCTAATATATGCCACATAGGACAAGAAGGATTTTACGTTATAAGCAATGTTTTAAAATCTGGGTTGACCCGGCCGGTCCGATCAGTTGACCCGTGACCCGGTGAGGAGACCGGGTTAATGTACACTGGGTTTTTGGTCATTTCTGACCCGCATTGACCCGCCCGGGTTTATGGTTGAACCGGTCAACCCAGTTTGACCCGTTTTTATTTTTTTCATTTTAATATTTTTTTAAAATATAAAAGTTTAGATATTTAGTCATCTTGGCAATAGTATCGAAACCCTCACTCGACAGAAACCCTAAAAATGAGTTGTGAACCCCTCTCAACAGTCGACGGCAACTCCTGTCCTCTGTCATCTCGGACATGTGACTGTCTTTCAAGCATAAACCTCTATTGAGTTCACGTAACTCTCTCAATAGAATTTCTTTTTATGCTTGATAGATTATTTAGTTTCTTAACAGATTAGTAATTGTTTCCGAGTTTATATACATACATATATATATATACACATATGCATATATATTTTTAAAAAATTAAAATTCTGAAAACCGGGTTGACCCGCAGGTCGAACCGGTTGACCCGTGATCCGGTGAGAAGCCCGTGTCAACAAAAAACCAGGATTTTAAAACATTGGTTATAAGATATATAGATGTAAAACTACATTAAATACAAGTAAAATATACATTAATAATAAATACATAAAAAATAAAATTAGAACTACTAAGATTTAAACTTAAAACTCATATTATATTGAATTTTCCAAAACAAATTACCTTTAGCAGCAATAAATGGTTAGGTTTTAAAAGACCGTAACAACTATCACACATTTTTACATGATAAAGAGTAGCTAACTTTTTAAAATACTTAAATTAGCATTTTTGTACAAGTAAGATTAAAATGAAGTATATGTCCCGGTGTGAAGACTACTTTCTTAAATGTCAATTTGAAGGAAGAAATATATGTCACTCAACCATAACATTTGGATTTGGGATTTGATGGTCTGGAAATTAAAGTTTACAAAACTATGAAAATTATGGGTGTCTAGTGATTTTTTTAAGGTCCTGTGCGAATAGAAATAATGGTCCGCTTTTATACACATATATAAGCAAAAATTTAGTGAGACTACAATATTTGTTATATCATCAACAGAATCGTATAAATATTTTATACTACATAATTATATGAATCGTGAAGTTCTCTTAATATTATTGGAAGCAAAGTTTTGAATCAATTTTCATAACCAATACCTTCCAAAATACCGTTATTAATAGCTATCATTTTCAACTCATTAAATCTTTCTTGTGACATTCTAGAAGGTAAGTAAGACTTCAACAACTTAAATTCGGAAAAAACTTGTTTATGCATATGTCAATATCATTGATAGTCAACAAATTCTATATGCAATAATTGCATTAGGAAAGCAGTCAACTTGTTTAAAATACTTTAACACATCATAGGTTTGATAGTTTCACAGGGTAAAAACATGTTAACAGCTTTAGCTCCATATAAATCTCATTTGCATAAAAATCTAATCGTTCATCATACTTAAGTTCAACATCATTACGACTACTACATGACTTAAGATATTTGTCATCAAATACCCAATATATATTTTTTTGGGGCTTATAAATAATTATTTAAATATAAGTTTCCCGGTATTTCTATCTTATTAAGTGAGCTTTGAAAAATTATAACATTATATCTATATATAATATATGTATATAAAAAATTGGGCCCACTTGAAACGTGGGTCGTGTGCGATCGCACCTCCTGCACTTCTTCAAAGACACTTCTGACGAAAAGCTTTTGTACAACCTAAAGTAAGCTCCTTGTGCTATAGCAAGATTGACTTATTGTTTCGAGAATGTAGATTCAAAAGATGTGAGAATGAGCCAACTCTCTACCTTAAGCAATAAGATAATAGAGAACTTTTATTAGCTTGTCACACTATATGTACAACATCATCTATTTTCGGTGATCATAGTGCTTAAGTGATTGTTTCAAATTTAGGTCTTGAAGTGCTGCAAAGCGAAGTGGCAAGAACACCAAAGAATATCTACTAAAGGTTGGATCATGAAGATAGAACTGACAAAGTCAACCTGAGGTTGTTTTAAGGGCCTTGTTGGCAGTTTGAACGATTTGACACATACCCGGCAATCCTACAAAGTACAAAGGAACATTCTTTGATATGTAACTTGAACAATGAAGTTTGGTATTACATAGTTGAAGGTTGTTTGGTTGGTGTTTTACAAGGAGTAATCGAGCAGGAAGTTGAAGTATGTTTGGTGATCTTTTTAGCTTAGGTGCTGGAGCTATAACATGGAGTTCAAAGAAAAATAAGATACAATAGCATTATCTTCATATAAAGTGAATACATAGCAGCAAGTTCAGAAACACGACAAACTTTACTACAGCTTGAAATGGTGATCCTGAATCAAGGGGGAGCGTTGGTCGGTCTAGTTTTCTAACTTAACGGTAAGATGGAGGTCGACAAAAAGGTCTATGGCAAATATAAATGTAGGAATGGAAAATGAGTTTATGTTTACTCATTGAATAAACATTCAATGAACCAAACGAGACCTAAAAGGGTTGATAAAGATGATGATTATTCAATGATCTTTTAGAGCATGGGGAGTACCAGGCTTAAACATGGGATGCTTCAAGCCACATCAGTAACACATCAGCATAACTCACTCCATACTTGAAGCATGTTTAAACCTAAAAAATACTCATGCTTCACATACTTCAACCTAAAAAAATACTCCTTCCCTATTTTATCTCTCTCCTCTCTCCTTTTCTTCTCTCTTTCTATCTCCTCCCTCTCTCCTCTCTCTCTCTCTCGGCATTGAAGCACCGAGACTTGTTCAAAATTCTTGGTACCGAGCATAGGGGGTGGTGTGTTGCCTCGGTACCGATGCCACCTCACCTTGCCCAATCATTGTTGCGGGTACACCGTATGCTCTTAGAGGTGAGAGAAATTGAACGATTTACCGCAAAGATACATGTACAACAATTTTACATATTCTATAAGTGGAATATGTATGCACTTGAAGAATGATGGCGTTTCTTTATCCTAGTCTGTTAAATGGAAAAGTTTTAACTTTCTACAAGACTTGAAATATGTTTGTTTGAAAAGAGTAAACTTGTAACATCATTTTAACTTTGTGTTGAACCAAAGAATGGTGGTTGAGCTCCTTTAGTTGTTTTCATATCAGAAGATGGTTACAATTACTTATTGCTTTCTATTTATGTAAGGGAGATGATATTTCCGCTTCCGAAATTGATTCATCCTAGGAAAACCTATGCTTCACTAACTTGTAACATTGCTTTAATGATGTCGTACCTTTCGTGAATGAATTAATTTCATAAGCGAAAACATCACCTCCAGTCTTCTTTGTAAAAATCACAAATTGTGCCCAGAATTCCAGAAATCAGAAACTGTACCCAACAAAGGCACAAAGCATAGTCAAAAATGTCAATTTAACCAAAACTAGCTTTCTTGGAATGTTACTTTAACAGGAGTGATTATCATCCCCTGCCTACAGATGCAGAGTCAGGATTGAAATTTGAAAGTGATCAGTATCCCGATACTTAGGGACTAGTAGCATGGTAATGAAAAAATTTACGTATGTCTTTTTACACTTCGTGTGCCAAGTTGAGAGGTATCCCGGGCTACCCCGATATATAAGAATTGAGAAATACAAGATTCTTTATGACAAAAAGCACTAGCAGATTATTGATTTATACATCAAGTAGCCAACCATGCATTAGGGGAATAAACTCAATACTGGAATTGTTCAAGACTTGGTCTTTGGTCATAAACACAAGAAGTTTGTCCATAAAGTAACATTGGAGGCTAGATTGTATAACAAAGAAAATTGAGTAAGTTTGACAAAAAACATACCATGGTTCGTAACTTCACTTCTTAAAGGTTGGATCTCCTTGTCTCAAACCCTTTGAAACTTTCGGTTCTTCCGTAGGCGACCTATAAGGACCGAGACCTTTGCCAAAACCAAGCATACCCGAAGACCCTTAGAAGTTCCCATAAGAACAACCAGTTGACGGCTTGACGCAATTGTAGATCTTTTCAAAATCCACTTTAAACACAAAGCTCTCCATAATCAACTACGTCGTTTACTATCAAAATCCCATCTAGAATTATTCTTCCTTAGACAAACACGTTCTGTTCGTCGCCAATTAGAGTTGGAATAACCTTCTGTAATCTTATCGAGAGGACCTTTGAAATAGTTTTACAGTAAGCCCCGTTCAAGCTTATCGGTTGATATTCTCCTAGGCTTAGAGGATTTGAGTTTTTTTTGGAATAAGGGTAATAAACAACGAATTGCACCCCTCACTTATTATCTCATTTCCCAAAACCAATTTAAAGAGACCAAACAAATCTTCTTTAAAGACGGACCAAAATCTCTTGATGAACCGGAAATTGAAACCTTCTGGTCTCGGGGCTTTTGAGCTACTTCTTACGAAAATGTTACTTGTAGATCACTTGCTAGTTGGGATGACAACCTCTTAAACAAGTTGTTTTAGGTCTAGGCATATCGTTGTTTCTGAGAATGCCTTGGAACGAAATGGAAACGAAATCTTGAAGTGTCCTCTTGATGGTCTTCGTATCCTCTACCCACTCTGCATCCACCAATGTTATTTCTTCTCTCCCTTTGTTTTATGGATGAATGAAAGAATCGCCAATTCTCATCCCTTTTAGGAGCCACATACCCTTGATATTTGCTTTAGCATGCCCGCCTTCTAGGAGCATCGGAATTGAACAGAGATTTCCATATGACATTGTTTTACAATTCAAGTGCCAAATTGATGGTTAATCTGGACAACCCCAAACATATAACTGAGAAATACGAAATTCTTTATGATAAAGAAAGGCACTAGAAGAGTTAGTAGATTATTGATCAAGTATAGTAGTCAACCCTGCAATAGGGAAAAAAGTAACTCGATATTGGATTTGTTCGATACTTGATCTTTGGTCACAAATAAACGCAATAAATTTGTCCATAAAGTAACATTGGAGACTAGATCGGAGAACTAAGAATGACTGACTATGTTTGGAAATAAGTATAATATAGATGTGAAGATACTCATCTCTCGTATTAACGATTAAGTAGTAGTTTAGACGTAGACGCTATGTATTTAATAGGAGGGAAATAAGGAGGAAGTGACAACTTAGGATCCCCACTTGTACGCTAATGCTTTTTAATTTACATGTTTATTTATATGTGTCACAAGTACATGCTTTTTACATACCTTAGGATCCCCACTTGTACGTTTACTATGATATAAAATTCCGTCGCTTAAAATAATTGAAAAGCTTATTCTACAATAATTCACGAGTAAACAAACCATGGTTCATCACTTGTCGGAGCTTGGTGGTGTGTACAAGAGGGCAAGAGCTTCTCCCGCCTGTAACTTTGTCGAATACCTCAGATTCCTGTACTCTTCAACGGTGGTAGCGACATAAACACGGGGATGCTCATCGTCCAAGAGCTCCGCTACAGGTTCGATTCTCTCTCTTGGCCCTAAAAGGAATGATGCAATCGAAAATCGGGTTTTGGCTTCTTTGCATTGCACTCTATGCTTCACATTGCAAAATCTTCCATTGCTCCACATCTTCAATTTATTTAATACACGGTGTTAGAGTTTGTTATAAAATAAGCCCACCGATTATATAGATAACCCATTAGGGTTTCCTTGTATCCTATACTATAAATTAAGATAAGATGAATGTAACACACAATACGGAATTTGAAACGATAAAAAGTTGGTTTTGAGACACACCGTTGCCACATCACCGAGGTTAACAAGAAGGGTGTCTGGCCATGGATCAACGGGGATGAACTCGTGGGATGACTTGTTCATGACTTCTAAACCACCGACGCCTTCATCGTCTTGGAGGATGGTGAGGAAACTGGAGTCTGTGTGAATTTGGACACCGGAGGATCCAACGGTTTCAGGGGTGAAATGGTATTTGTTGATCCTGAATTGACACAACCAATTCTCAAATCCAATATTTTCATTTTTCACACCTAAACCTTTAGCTAATTCCTCTCCGATCTTCACAAAAAGCTCGAGTACTGCTTCAGCATATCTCGTAATTGTCTCTCTGTTACAAAAGAAATTGAAATTAATATACAATTTTTATATAAAGCCATCTGTGAGAGCATCATGATTCGTCAAAGCATCTCACACCGTCAAAACCAATCCAACGGCTGCCATTTCTCGGTATGGACATGCCGCCGAAAATGGAGTCCATTGACTAGTGGTCAACGGTGACGATCGGGTAATCTAGAGTGAGAGTGAGAGAGAGAGACCTTTGATGAGGTGAGGCGTCCAATTGAGAGCAGAAATTGTCGACGTCACGACGAGAAGCCATGTCGTAAAGTCCGAGGGCCTCGTAGAGTGGATTTTTTGGAGACGGAGCAACATACCCACTTCCGGCTATGACGTCGACGTTCCGGCGCTTGATCTCCACAGGTAAATCAAAGAGTGATCTGACCACCGCCTTCATCTCGGACATGAGCGTCGGCGGAAGGATATCCTGGTGGTTGAGCAACCTGAAGCAGCCCCAATCTTCACAAGCGGCGATTAATTTGGATGATTGATTGGGGAAATCATGTAGATCGATCACAGGGATGCTGCATTTAGCGGCCATTTTCGTTTGTGCTAATTTGTGTAGAAAATCAGTAATTTATAAAGGGGGATGTGGGAGTCACAGAGTCAGAGTCGTGCAAAATGAGATAGTTATGGGAGGAGACATGATGTCAAAAACAACTCTGAGATGTCGGCTTTGTCAAGCGACTCTCTTACGTACTGCTCTAGAGTATTTTTTTTAGGCGGACAGGAAAGGATTCGAAAGAAAATCTACCTAAAAGGTGTTTTTGAGTTTCATTTAAGGAAGGAAAGGAAATGAAGGGATTTGGAGAGGAAATTTAGGCTTAATTTGTTTAAAAATCTTTCATCCTAATTTTAAGATGAATTGAAAGGAAATGATTATTTCATTTCCTCCCCTTATTAAACTCGAGAACAGGATGTTAGATAAGTCATATTTGATTAACACACGATACAATTTGATAACTCATAAAACTCTTAATTATTCATCTCCTAGAAAGATATTAAAATCAATAGGGAATCTAGGGAAGCTATGTGATTTGTATATAATAATATTTTGCGATACACGGTCAATAGAGTTTGATTGGATAATTATACCCTTAAATATGCGAATATAAATAATTAACAATAGGATTCTAAGGGTATAGATGTTATAATTGTTGTATATGGTAAAACATTATTATGTACAAATCAACTCCCTATTAAAAATAGGATTAGTAAATTACACATGTCATTTTATAACGAGTAATGGGAAATAGAATTTTTCAAATAATATTATGGGAGCTTATTCTTACACAACAAAATTTGTCTATTCACAGAAGATACAAACATTTAATAACATATGATACAATTTGACGATGCATAAATTGTTATGTATGTATAATTTTTATTATGTACGAATCATCACCCATGTATTATATATCTATATTACATCAATAGAAAAGAGGGAGAAACAAAACGACATGTTACCCGGTACAAACTATTTGTTGAATATCATATCCTTGTATGTTATCGGGTAGAAACTATTCGCCGCCACAATGTTACGCATATATCATATTATGTGCTTTGATATCAATTGTATGTTCAAAAACAAATATCAAACAATGATTGAAGTAATAATCAACAAAATGATTCATCTCTAATATACGTATGAACAAACGTGAGAGAGATGATGGATTGTGTGTGTATAAACGATAATTAGGACTTGTAGACATGTATTTATGCCTCTATAGTATTTACACAAAAAACCCTATATTATGACTAATGTCATAAAAAGTAACAAACTACATTAAAAATAAAGTTAATCACAAAAATGGTCCATGTGGTTGTCACTGATTTTCACTTTTAGTCCTTTAACTTTAAAAATTACGAAACTAGTCATTGTGATTGTCATTTTGTTTCACTTTTGGTCCTTTAGGCTAACTCCAGTTATGTTTGATCGTTAGTCAAAGAATAGTTTAGTCATTTTATACTTTATCTCTGTTACTAAACATGATCAAACACACATTACCTAACCTTTTCTTTTATATTTTGTTTCCAAACATCATTTTATGTCTCTCTCTCCATCTTTCATTCCCTCCATTCCCCATTTGCTAACTCTCAAATTCTCTCTTCAACTCTCTCTCTCTTTCTCTCTCTAAGAACGGTGCTGGAAGCCACCACCACCACAGCTTCCCTTCTTCAAGTCCACCGGCCACCACCACCACCACAGCCCCCTTCTCTCTTCAAGACCGTCGGCCACCGCAACACTGCGACCACACCACCGCCACTCCTTTCTTCAAAACCGCCGGCCACCACCCTTTACTTCTCTCTCAAGATCGTCATCGCCGGATGTCACCACCACCAAAATCTTCTCCTCCTTGTTTTCTTTTCTTTTTTAACAGATCCATAATTTATGGATCTGTTTGTAGATCTAATGTGTGGTGTAACACCCTAGACACCGGCCTAGTAGGACACGTGTTGTGGTATGTGTGCTATTTGTTTATTGTTATTATTATTTATTTAGAGAATTTATTAAATTAAATTAAAGCCACGGGATTAAAAAGGGAAATATATATTTTATATTTTTTAAGTGTTTTATTATTTATATGGATTCGTTTTAGATAAGGGTCACGAATAATACCTCGTTGGTTAATAATTAATTGAGTAGGACTGCTTAATTAATTAACTGTGAGTTAGAAGGCATATAACTGCACTGTGAGTGTGTGTTTAAGCGTGACTCATGATACAGCCATAAGCCACCTCTTCCTTTTCATTCTTTGATCTTATCTTCTTCATTTGTTCTTCCTTTGCTTTGAAGAAACCTCACTAAGGTAGCCTATGATCTTGATTTTCTTGCTGATTTGTGTTGATAAATTGCTACCATTGAAGGTAAGTTGTGTTCTTGAATTGCTATTGCCTTAGATATGCATCTCTTCCATCAATTTAGGGTTCTTGAGTTTTGGGTTTATGAGCAATAGATGGAATTAATATTGGTAATGTATTTGGTAGTGAAGTATGATTATATAACACGGTTTTTATGTTCAATTACTGTGTTTTATGGATTGAAAAGCTTGAAACTCCATTTTTGATAGTTGAGTTAAAGATGGTAAAGGATTTTAAGGATGATTCCCCGGAAGTTGATGCTAAAGTGATTGTGTTTACTTCTGATAAGGATGATTCTCTGGAAGTATAGATAGTGATAGTAAATATTTTCTAAATCTTGATTTACGTGATGTATATATTAGAAAGTGGTGTGATGTTAAGTATTTGATACTTGAATTGATGCAATACGGGTATGAAGTATCATAGGGATATGTTAGATTGATTGAATTGCATGTTATATTATGTATTGCAAGACTTGTCTTGCATCGTGCGTTTGTGTGTATTCATGATTGGGCAAAGAAGAATGAAAGAGGAAAAGTGAACAATTATTGACGTTTGGGTGGTTTGTGATACCCAGAGATGGTATGATAAAGGTATAACTGAGATTGTGAGGTGTTATTAAAAGCTAATAAGTGAAGATGTTCAATGATGATGAATGTTGAACACGAAATGACATGTGAGCTTATGAAACAGTTATTAAGAATCAAAAATTTCTTATTATACTACTTGATGAACGTGAGGAGTTTTGTAGTATGTTGTGATATGGTAATTGTCGGTTTGGAATATGATGTTATGCAATGGAATTGGATGAATAATTGATGCCTTGTGACAATTGAAAAAATTCATGAGAGTTGAACATTGTAGATTGATACGTTGCCTTAACATTGTGGAAATATTGATTATTAAAAGGTGTAGCAAATGCTTATATAGAAAGAGTTGAACATATGATTGAGACGGTGATTGGAATAAATCAAAGAATATGATTGAGAGATTTGATATCATCTTGGAAAGATTAAATTGGTGACAATATGCATTGTGATGCAACGGAGATAATGATGATGACATTAGATTTATGTGAATTGGAAGTATATTGATTTAGTGAATGATTTAAAATCTTCTCCACTGGAAGTTTGAAGAATAAATAATTGAAGTCATCAGGTATGAGAAAGACAAAAGAGAATTTATTGCCGAAACATGCGGAATGAAGACTTGTAAATCTTATGTATATGAGTGTCTTTGCTTGGAAATTTGGAGATTGATTTTGACAAAGACTTACAAATTTAGATTGCCAATGCATTTGGAAGGACTGAATTGTTTAAAATCGACTGAAAATAATGTATTAATGACCTACTATGAGGGCATATAAAATGTTTTATGGAACTTTGACATATTACGTGCGAGCTAAAGTAGAGTGCTAGAGACTTATGAATCTTTGAGATTATTAGAGATACTAGGGTGGTGGTGATGACATCACGATGGATTTTGTGACCAAACATCCATGTACGTAGAGGAGTCATGATATGATATGGGTTATTGTCGATCGGTTGACGAAGAGTGCTCATTTTCTAGCTACCAGTGAGACAGCTTCGCTTAGCAGACTGGCTCAGTTATACATTGATGAGATAGTGTCCCGGCATGGTATTCCGCTTTC